>JAOTRH010474555.1:8133-26332 GCA_034768845.1 Heliamphora exappendiculata | reverse complement strand
CCTCTCTTTGGTGCCTAGAGCCCGCCCCCAATGTTGCCTTGGGGTTGTCCACTTCAGTGCCTAGTGATGACACGGGGGAGGGCTGGTAGCTGACACACCACTACCCCCTTATAATAGCTTTCTTAGCCATCTCCATATTGGCAGGAAGAAACATCAAAATATTTGAAGAGTCATAATGGATAAATAAATAAATACTATTTATTTATTTATTCCCAAAATGTCCCTAATGCCAAACTGTTGCACGCCGTGCCCGGCGCCTTGCCATGCGCGCGCGCCCTGTGCCACGCGCTGACCTGCGCCCATGCGCGCTGCTGCTGTCTTGTGCTGCGCTGCTGTATGCCATATGGTCTTGTCAGGGCATCGTGACACGTTTTGGGGTTAATGCTGCCAGTACTCCTGAACACCGTCGTGGGCCTACTCTGGGCTTGTCCTTACCACGACCACACAACATCACGGGATTGGCCTTATCAAAAGGCAACCCGTGACACAATAGTAGGGCGTCCCTCTTAAGTCATGTGTTGCGGCAGCCTTCGGGTGTTTCGAAAAATGGGCAAAAGGCGCCACATCGGCGCCCGGGTGTGGTGAAAAATGAGTAAGGGTGACTGTGCTTCCCTAGACGAGTGTGGGTAATGAAGTTAGCCCGGGACTATAAGCTTAGTTAGCAACTTGGAATATATGAACTTTAACAGGTAAAACAATGAAATTAATTGATACTATGATTAGAAGAAAAATTAGTACAACGTACTTACAAGAGACTAAATGACTAGGGAAGAAATGAAAAGAAATAGATAATATTGGATATAAAATCTATTATACTGGGAAAGAGAGACATAGAAATGTAGATAAAATAGTAACTAAACACCTTCAAGATAATATAGTAACAGTCACACAAAATGGAGATATGATAATTTTAATTAAACTTGTGATTGAAAAAACCATAGTTAATGTAATTAGTGCATATGCATCTCAGGTAGGGTAGGATGACCATACTAAAAGACAATTTTGGGATCAAATAGATGAAATAATTCAAGAAATACCAGTGGTAGAAAAGATACTTATAGGTGAGGATTTTACTGGGTCTGTAGGAAACAAGAGACAAGGAAATGAGAAGGTTCGTGGGGAATTTGGTTTCGACGGTCAAAATGAGGCCAAAGAGGGGATCGTAGACTTTGCAGTACCATTTGACCTTATATTAACCAACACTTTTTTTTAAAAGAGAGAACACTTAATTACCTTTAAGAGTAGTCTCGTAAAAGTCAAATAGATTATTTCTTTATTAAGAACATAGACCGCCTAATATGTAAAAATTGCAAGGTCATTCATAGAGAGAACTTAACATTACAACATTGACTTATGGTAGTAGATATTCACATCAGGAGACAACATAATGCGAGAAGAGATATTAGAATCCTACGAACTAAATGGCGGAATCTTAAAAGTAAGAAATTAGATATTTTTAAGGACAAAATGTGTAAAAAAAGTAAGGTGAAATTTAGAAGAAGATACTAATACTATGTAGAGTATAATGACGGAATATATTAAAAGGATATCAAAAGAAATTCTTGGAGAATCGAAAGGAAAATGCCCTGTAATTAGGAAAACTTAATGGTGGAATGACGAGGTCTAAACCATAGTAAAAGTAAAAAAAAGAATGTTTTAAAAGGTGGCAAAAGGATATAAATGAAGACAATTTTAGGAGTTATAAATAAAATTGTAAGAATGTTGAGAAAACCATTAGAGCTGTTAAGTTGAAACCTTATGATGATTTTTATACTAGATTAGATAGTAAAGAGGGAGAAAAGAATATCTACAAACTCGCTAAGTGGAGTGAAAGAAAAACAAGAGATCTTACTCAATTAAATACATAAAAAGCGAGGATTCAAGAGTGTTAGTGAATGATGGAGAGATTAAAGAAAGATAGAAAACTTATTTTCAAAAATTATTAAACAAAAAAACATGTAGAAAGATCTAAAGGAGAGGAATATGATAACTCAGATGAAACTAGAGAATATAAGTTCTATCGCATAATAAGAAACTTTGAAGTGAAAATTGCAATGAAGAAAATGAAATTAAGTAAGGTTTTAGGATCAGATGGCGTCTCTGTGGAGGTGTGGAAATGCCTAGGCGAAATGGGAGTGTCTTGGTTAGCGAAGTTATTTAATGAAGTCATAATGACTAGAAAAATGCCCAAAGAGTGTAGAAAGAGTAGTCTAGTACCTATATATAAAAATAAAAGAGATATTCAAAATTGTAACAACTATAGAGATATTAAGTTAATGAGTCATACGATGAACCTATGGAAAAGAGTGATTGAACATCATTTAAGACTAATAACAATAGTGTCACAAAATCAGTTTGGTTTTATACCTGATAGATCAATTATGGAAGCAATCCACTTACTGAGGAGATTTATAGAGAAGTATAGAGAAAAGAAGAGAGTCTTCATATGGTCTTTATAGATTTAGAAAAGGCTTATGATAGAGTATCTAGAGATATCATATGGTGAACATTGAAGAGAAATGAAATGACAAATGGGTTCATTGATGTGATAAGAGGCATATATGATGGAGCAGTTATGACAATTAGATCACCTGTAGGATAAACAAGTGAATTCTTAATTACAATAGAATTACACTAAGGATCGGCTTTGAGTCCTTATCTCTTTGCCTTAGTTATGGATGAATTAGCTAGATATATTCACGATGATATTCCATAGTGTATGTTGTTTGTTGATGATATTGTCTTAGTATATGAGAATAGGAGTGAAGTTAACGCTAAGCTAGAAATATGGAGGGAAGCTTGGGAATCAAAAGGGTTTCGAGTAAGTAGGAACGAATTTGAATATTATGGAATATAATTTTAACAGTACTAGGAGTATTAATGGTGAAAAGTAAAAATTCAAAACCAATAGATACCTAAAAGTGAATATTTTCGTTATCTAGGCTCGATTATTAACAAACATGGAAAGGTTGCAAATAATATAACCCATAGAATCAAATAGAGTTGACTCAAGTGAATGAGTGCTTTTGGAGTTTTATGTGATTGACGGATAACTACAAGAATAAAATGAAAATTTTATAGTACAATTGTTAGACCAATGATTTTATATGGGACAGAATATTGGGCTACTAAGAAAGATTACATAAATATGATGAGTGTTGCAGAAATGAGAATGTTAAAGTGAATGTGTAGTAAAACTAGAAAAAATAAAATTAGGAATAAAAGATTTGTAGAAGGGTAAGGGTCGCACCAATTGAGGACAAATTGAGAGAAAATAGATTAAGGAGGTTTGAATACATATAGCGTAAACCAGTTAAGGTAGTAGTAAAAAATAGAGACAAGATCATAAGTAATGAAAACACTAGGGGGAGGGATAAACCTAAATTGGCATGAGATGCTATATTAAGAAAAAATATGAACCTATTAAAACTAACTGAAAATATGACCATTAACATGGCAGAATGGGGTAAAAAGATTCATGTAGCTGACCCCAATTGATTGGGAGAAAGGCTTACCTTGAATTGGTTTGGTTTGGTATAAGTCATTCATTACAATCTTGTAAAAAAACACTGTTTAAAAAACTTGAACTCCTAACTTGAACTCCTAACTTGAATAGGTTAAAGAGGAATATATTCCATTAAGTAACCATATTTTTTTTTTCACATTAAAATGTGAAAAATGGTTAAACGATATTTGAGCTATGTTAGTCGGCTTGAGATTTTTTACCTTATCTTTGCGTGGGCTTGGGAATTCCAGCGTAGGTCTGTTTTCGGGCTGGGCTGAGCTTGACCAAACTGTCATTCGTTGTTAAGTAGTGTATGCAAATCCAACCCAACCCATGTCCATCCCTAGTTACCCAAAGGATATGGAGCATAATGGCTTGGCAACTCTCTTTGGTGTTGTTTGTTTACTGCATAAGGAGGGTTGGATAGGATATGTTTGTTTTCTGATAAATAGGTGAGATAGGATATGGTACGCAGTGGCTCACACTTCACACAAATTCGATGATTGGTGCACCAATTGCAATCAGATATATAATTCAATCAGATATATTAACCAAAAGACTAATTTTCTCCTCTAGTAAATATTTTAATGGCCTTTTTGTTGAACTGATATTGTTGAATTGTATTTTACTTTCAGCCCAAGCCCATCGGGCTCTCAAAAAAAAAGGGATGGGCCAAGCTGGACGAGAATTGAGGAGTGGCCCAAGCGCAACCCAAAGCTCAACGGGTGTGGGCTTGGGCTTTGGGACTAGGCTCGCGTGTTATCCCCTTTCATGCAACAAAAACGAGACATCTAACCACTTCCCCTCCACGATCACCTCTCTAATAATCTAGCTCATCTTCTCCCTCTACAGCTCATCTTCTCCATCTACAGCTTAAGGCTCCTCTCTACTGCCGGTGTTATTCCCTTTTATGCAACAAAATGAGACATCTAACCACTCCCCCTCCGCGATCACCTCTCTAGTAGTCTAGCTCATCTTCTCCATCTCCAGCTGAAGGCTCCTCTCTGCTACCATCATACTCTCCCTACGGCTATCGTGCTCTCTTCTCTTCCACCTTCGACCACCCCCAGCAATTGTAGTGCCTGCCATAATTCTCGGACGACCACCTCACAGCCTCTTCCACACTTAATACCTACAATCTCCAGAGTCCAGGCAAACAAACAAAACCTTAGGGTTTCCTCATTTGGGATACCTTGTAAAGGTGGATGAAGTTGGCTCTTGCAAATAGCTTAATGCGCCATCTCCATTAAAACAATTTGTACGAATTGCAGCATAATAAAGAAAAATCCACAGACCAACCCCATCATCCTCACTCCATAGGAATAAGATTTCCCCAAGGATGTCTTCAGCATCAAAGAAGCAGTCACATACTGATAGTAGAACCCTGCTCAATAGGGAACCACATTAACTGTTGTGGATTTTTTGAATGCCTCCACATCAGTCAAATTTGGTTAATTTTCAATGTGTTGTATCTGTGATTATCTTAATTCTTTTGATGGGGAGGAGTCCAAGTTACATTTCTACGTCTATGCCTTGAGCATAGGTGTTTTATTATTTAGCAAGTAGCAACAAATAGGCCCCCTTACAGCAACAAATGCATATCTTGTAGCCCTTGCAGATGAACGTAGCTAATATCTTCATAACATCAACACACTAAACATGTGTAGTACCTGAATAGAAGATGCAATAATAGTGATGGCTGATGCAGGACCATTCAACTCTTTCTCCAACCATTCCCATTGTGAATTCCCCAAAATACTTCCATCACTAAACAAAGGGTCTCTGTGGTATCTAGTATCCAAGAGAATAACCTGAAGAAGTTTGGCACCCATAATTAGGACAAGGTATGCTTGTAGGCCTCTCATGCATGCCCAAACTAGAGTTCTATAATTGAGGTAGACAGAAGTAAAAAAGGATTTTCCAAGCGCACACCAAAAACCTCATGAATTATAATTAAAAAGATGCATGTCTATTAAAATTGAACTTCGTATGCAAAGAAGTAACAGCAAAGTAGCCAAGATTTATTTGAATTCAGTACCTTGACTTGTTTACCCACAGGGCCAAATATGTATGATGTGTAAACACCGGCCTGCGTTCGCCTGCAACGATATGCGTAGAAAGAATTCAGCAGCAGCACTCGTGCAAAGGAAATAACTACACATAATTTTTCTTCGGGGCAATGGTGGGTGTTAGTAGCTCAAGTAGGCTAATTTCACTTCATTTAGGACACACTTGTATAATTTGAAGAAGAAAAAATTGCAACACCATTTTAACCATTTTGTTATAAGGGCACAATAACCAGAAAAAAGGCTGAATTGTGAACTTCTCACCGTGGGCTACCTTGAGGTTCATCCAAGAAATCCAGCAGAAGCCTTTGGTTAATAGTTTTCTCACCAAATTCTTTTCCTGCATCATTTAATCCATAGTCATGGTCATCCCATGTGCCAATTACCTGGAGTGTTCATACATCACTAAGTCAATCAAAGTTATCTAAAACTGAATAGAATGTATGCCTGTTCATATCAATATATGCTATCAGACTCTCCACATGGTAGCATTCAAATAATTAACAGGCATTTAAATATAACAGAGAATAAGTTTGAGTGAAGCACCTTTACATTCTCTCGAAGACGAGAGTAATCATAATTGCTCTTAGCCCTATCATATCTAACCTGCATTTCATGCTCAGAGGCAGGAATAAATCTTGGAACATTCTTCCATGGCCCAATTGTCCTTTCCTTCCCAAATAACTTCATAGGGCGCCGAATATCCCCATAGATGTTGTCACCGAGCCAGATAAAAATTTGAGGATCAAAATGAATTATTGCGTTCCATATAGGCTGCAGACAACCACTAATTTTCAGTGTGACAGAAGCATACAATTTGAATTGATAAAAAGGAAAACGTAAATTGTTTGTATGACTTTTCTAGATTCGAGACTAAGAGGAATGCATAAACCAAAGCTTGATTAAGTGACAGGAGTTAGAATGCTTATGATTCTGATGTCGACATCCATCCCAAAAACATAAAGGATTCATTTTGTTTGTGGTCCCGATAGAGAATGATAATAATACAACAACAACAAAAAAGAAACAGCTCAATCATATGCCACGGGAAAACTATGGCTGGAATCTATTTAACAACCTAAGCAATTGACAAACAATTCTCTATAATGAAGTGCATTGCATGCAGGTACACAACTGTTTCGTGTATGAACTCTATCCTTGAAGGGGAAACAAGAAAGCAGAATTCTCCTATGATAGGAACAATTTGAATCTCCAAGCCGTAACAAGCTGAATCTCCATGAAATTCTCAACTTCATGTTTAAATTTGAGGACCTCAACTGAGGTCAAAAGTAAGAAATGCATCGCTCCATAAGAAGATAATATCCATCTCATTAACAAAACAATTGCGAAGGAGTATAATTTTTTAGCCAGTCAGTTGTGAATGCTTTGGTAAATGTTTCAAGGCAAATGGTTTCTTCAGCATTATCAAGGCTTCAAGGTTAAGAGGGAAAAAAGGCATGGTTGGCGAATAATTAGACCATGAATAGTTCAGTTTGGCACCTTTAGTGAGTGTACGTTGAATCTAGCAAATGATCCAAGCAAGTACGAAAAAGTGAGATCAATAACCAGTTGGAATGCAATTTAAATGGACTACATAACCAATAACATTGCCTTGGAGATTGTCTTGTTGGAGTTATTTTTTTCTCCAAAATATTGTTATTAAATAAACAAATTATAAAATATCATTCATCCCAAACTATTTAGCAAAATACCATTCTCATAAAAACCACAACTTGAACCTGTATTTCAATGAACAAGTGCATTTTGTACCCACGTGTATAATATTAACATATTGTATAAATAATGTATTTATATATAACATATACTGTACTTATATATATTTAAAGTATCTACAGTATAATTTTCGTAGAATACTGTATGCTTCTATATATGTATGGTACTTATATTATATTGAATATATAAATATGTTGTTTATATGTGTAAATATACAGTATTTTAGAGCTACTCATTGAATTGCTTTGTTCCGCATTTTACGTTTATGTTTGTCGTACTTTCTTTTAGAGCTATTGTTGTCTTCTTCTTCATTCTTGACCCTTCGAGCTTATGCTAATACTAATTGAGCTAGAGATGTGTTTGATCGCAAGTCTACTATTTGTTTTTGTGTGTTTCTTGGTAACACTCATTTTCCAGAATAGCAAGAAATAGTCTGTTATTATCATTCTACTACTGAAGTTGAATATCATGCCATGACTCATGCTACTGCTGAGATTGGTTTATTTAAATGGCTACTCTCTGATTTGGGTGTTTTTCTCTCTTCTCTGACTTCTCTCTACTGTGACAACAAGAGTGTCAAATCATTCACAACTATGTTTTTTATGAGCGTGCAACACTTTGTTCACCAGCGTCTTCAGCTTGGTCCAATTGATCTACCTTTCGTCACCTCGTCTTTTCAGCTTACCAATTTCTTAACCAAGACTCATACTTTGGCTCATTTTCGGTCCTTACTTGGCAAATTCTCATTGCACATTGCTCATTGCTCACTGCTCACTGCTCATCTCGCTTGCATCATGGGTTGAGAGGAATGCGAAAGTGTAATTTTTGGCTATTTTGTTATTTGTTTGTTAGTTAAAGAATATTTTAATCATTAAGATTTATTAGGTTGAACTTTCCTATAACAAAAGTCCCATCTATGCCGATAAATGGCATGCTATGGATGTAAACCTCGATCGAAGGGTCAAATGCCCAAAACACTTGCTAGCACATAACAGTGGTGTTTGGGATTGCTGAAATTAGTAACTTATAGATTGTAACTTCTAGCATAAGTTGTGAGCGTTTGGTAAAGATTATAACTTGTAGCTAAAATAAGAAAAAATAATTATAATAGTTATAGCTTGTAGCAAACATTGTAGATATTTGGAATAAATTGTAACTTGTAACTAAAATTAGTAGCGGGAAGCTAAAAGCGAGTAGCACTAGCTTTGCCAAACACCCTCACATTGCTGTGCATTCACATTCCAGAATAGACCATTGAGGGTTTGAATCAATCATCGTCATCATCTACTTTAGTACGGTTTGGTACGATTTGGCCGAATTCCCAAAAATGTTGGCAAGTGCTTTCTCTGCTTTGCATTCCACACCTTAGTAGACAAAGGTTTGTAGCTATCAAATTATTTTTGGATCCTCACTCGTAAAATGAAGATCTGGACTAATTGATCAGCACTTACCAAGTCTCACACAGTGCTCGATGAACATAGTGTCCAACATTGCATGATCTTATGTAAATGTAGCTGACAAACATGTGTGAGGTCTCGAGTGATCTCAAATAAGTCATGTGTTGCTCGCTTTTACCTCAAGAGTTTCCGGTCATACGCATTGTTGCATGGTAACGACATATAGTAGTTGTTGACTCAACCACCTTGTAGATGATGATTATCAAGGCACTAACAGGTTTGAGTATATATAGAAGAACAAGTAGCTCGGACGCTCGAGTCGGTCCAATAAACGGCTGAAGCAAATATTGTTTATAATCAAGCTATTCGATCCATTGGTTAGTCGAACCAATTATTCCCTCAGTAACCTGATTGGCTCGAATCAGTTGGGGTCTCTCGGGCACCTCAAGATATTTATGGCGCAGGGAATCTAAACACAACACCGTATCCAAATTTCTTAAAGGTCCGAAGTTGGCCTACTCGAGTTACCGTAACCATGAGTAGCTCGTTCACCATAAAGGGGTCGTATGGCCAAAGTTTTGAACATAGTAATGGATAACTCAAGTTGCTGGGGTAGCTTGGTTGGACCAATATATCAAATTCGGCTATTAGAATAGCCTTGGTCTGAGTCACTGGATGAAAGTTGCCTCAGTCACTTGAAATGCTCGGGGTACTCATAATAATACTCTAATAAAGAATCATACTCTTGAGTCATTTAGACTGCAAGATCACGAAGGCAACTTACTTGAGTCGCTGGGACTACGAGTAGCTCGGGAAGCCGCGAACAGCTTGAATAATTATTGCGGCTACAATACCAGTGTAACGGTGAAAACTAAGTTCTATACTCGAGCGGTTGATCTACTCGAGTAACAAGGAAGTCGAGTTACTGGCACTCCCAATGACTCGGCCAAACTGACCGACACGCCTGTCATTCTATAGCACAGATTATGAAACGTAACCCTGACTACCAATGAAGGCATTCGATAGCACAGATTATGAAGCATAGCACAGACTATGACAATAGCCATGACTACTTGATTATATTACCATAGCACAGACCATGAGGACAGCACAGACTGTGAGTGCAGTTCTGATTACTTGATTATGATGAAATAACATAGACTATGTGGATTAACTCTGACTGAATAGACAAAATATAGCACATATTATACAATCATAGATTCCTCTGAGAATCGAAAGAATGTTCCAGAGATAATGAAGACAATGGCAGTACAATCCTGCACATGACGTTGGGAGATATGTGGCTTGGTGGCTAAGGAAATGACTTGTCACGCCATAGGACTCACTCACTCGAGTCACTCGACCCGAGTGGATCAGGTACTTGACCCGAGTGGATCGGATGCCCACGGAGCACCTACTGGCTGACCTAGTTGAGTTGAAGTAGAACACCGAATCTCCGAAAAATTGTTAATCTGCGAATAGGGTCTCTTGATCCCCGAGATCACCTTTTCTGATTCAATTATATCTTTTAGAGAGTCCCATTCTAATCCTACTAGCTCCATTAGAGGGTTATAAATAGGAGAGAGTTGTGCTCCTATGGAATCATAACTCATATTCTAATTCGCACTATCCGATATGTGTTCATACTACCAAATACTCCAAACTCAAATAACCTTCTCCTTCACCCAACCTCTCCTTTCTTTGTTTCTAATTAATTCACATATTTCGCCTCTCTAGTATTCATTAATTATTTTCTTCTAAAAGAACCCTACATTCTTGGCGATTCCATAGGAAGGTGAATTTGTGAGTACTCGGAGTGGACTACACACAACTCCTAAACCAGCCGTGTCAGAAGGTCATTCCAACAGCAACGAACACAAAGTCGAGCCTGTAAGGGAACAACAGGCGAATCCCAACAACAACCGCAATGATCTGTTCTTAGATGCATTGCAGGCTATTCAAGATGGCCAAACTAGCATCCTAAACGCTATTGCGAGGGTAACTAATTTGATCTTGACGGTAGTGACAAACGCCAATCGAGTAGAGGCTCCAAGCGAGAGGCTACCAGCAAAAAGAGGCGCCCATAGATCCACAGGTGACCCTGGTGGACCAAGCCCCAAGCACAGGTGACCCTGATGACAATGTAGGGATCTATCAATCTGGACCCCCTCCTACCAGGAATGCAAGCCCAGTTTGCTACAATCGTAGATGTCCAAGAGATATTCCAGCAGGAGAGAACAAAAAAACAACTGCCATCCTTTCCAGATCTGGATATTCAGCCTCCTTATTCACTGTATCTGTTAAGGGTACCTTATCCTGAGTGTTATGTAGCCCCGAAGTTCATGAAATTCGATGGAAGGAAAGAAAACGCCAGGGAACATGTGGTGAGGTTCGTGGAGACACTGAGAGCCTATGGAGTAGATCATACACTGCGTCTGCGGGAGTTCTTGAAGTCCTTGACAGACATGGCTTACAGTTGGTATGTTAACCTTGCACCAAGTTCGGTTATCACCTGGGAAGATATGGTCAACAAGTTCCACGCAAAATTCTTCCAAGTACATGAAAAGGTGACGAAGCTCACTCTGGTTAGAGAAACACAGAAGCTCGGAGATGATCTGCTCGAGTATATCAAGAGGTTCTAGGACTTGGCTGTCGAATGCCATGACCCAGTCAGCGAGACTCATCTAGTACAGATGTGTGTCCAAGGGATCTTGTAGAGTACAAGACAAATCTCATCAACCTCAATCTACCAACGTTTTCAGCTTTGATCCACAACACGATCAAGCCACCTGCGAAACCAGTCTCTTTCCGCAGTGACAGGGCCTAAGCCTCTACAGCTTTCAGCGGACAAAAACGAGAAAGGGGAAAAGGAGACGATAGAAATAAAAGATGGTGAGATAATGACCTCCCGTCTTACCCGTGCAGCATCGAGATGGTAAAAAAGCTAATCAAAGAGTGGGTAGCTGATACAGATACCATCAGTAGAAAATCTCCCTCCCAAAAAGGGCAGAGAAGGGCTAAATTACTCCGTTTATCACGGGACCACCTCGCACTCCACAGAGAGGTGCTTCACACTCTGGGGAATTTTCAGAAGAAAACTGGCCGAAAAGCAGCTAAAATTCACAGATGAGGAAAATAATGATGTCAGAAAGAGACCGTTCCCCGAGCATGATAGAGAGGTTAACATGATGACAGGAGACGATGGAGTACACGAGGTTCAGGATTGCAGGGGCACGCAGGATCCGATCGAGGCGTTGCAAGAATCATCTAGGTTCAAATGGTTCTATGACCAGCTCGGGTTAGCAGCAAAGCTGCAGAGGGAGGCAACAAAAGCAATCATGAGGATGGCAGAGGGAAACAATTCCAGCTGTGCGACCCCAGAAGGGACACTTCGAAAGGTAGTAGCCAACTCCTCGAATGCAATAGTATTCACCAACTGCGACCGAAGGTAGCCTTTTTGTAACACCCCAACCCTTCACATGGCAACGTTATTGTCCGCTTTGGACAAAACCCTCACGATTTTGTTCCTCCCAGGAGGCCACCCATCTTTGCATTGCTCCCGCCTAAGCACATTTAACTGCGGAGTTTTTCTAGGGTCTCTACCACTTGGGAAAAGGCCTCGTTGAATGTAAGGGTCCAAAATTTTTCTTTTATAACCCAGGAACTCCCTCTCTCTTTCCGATGTTGAATACCAGAATATCACAATCCACCCCCCAACCCTTCACATGGTAACGATATTGTCCGCTTTGGATAAAACCCTCACGGTTTTGTTCTTCCCAGGGGGTCACCCATCCTTGCATTACTCCCGCCTAAGCACGCTTAACTGCGAAGTTTTGCTAGGGTCTTTACCACATGGGAAAAGGCCTCGTTGAATGTAAGGGTCCAAAATTTTTCGTTTATAGCCCGAGAACTCCCTCTCCCTTTCCGATGTCGAATACCAGGATATCACAATTCACCCCCCTTAGGGCTGCACGTCCTCGTGCAGTAGCCTGCCAGTCATTTATCGACCCGCCCACTCAGTAGCCCGCCCACGTGTCACGCGAGACAGCAGGGGCCCACACTCGGAGGTGGGGAAAGTCGGCTCTGATACCATCTGTAACCCCCCGACCCTTCACATGGCAACGATATTGTCCGCTTTGGGCAAAACCCTCACGGTTTTGTTCTTCCCAAGGAATTACCCATCCTTGCAGTGCTCCCGCCTAAGCACGCTTAACTGCAGAGTTTTGCTAGGATTTCTACCACATGGGAAAAGACCTCATTGGATGTAAGGGTCCAAGATTTTTTCTTTATAGCTCAGGAACTCCCTCTTTCTTTCCGGTGTGAAATACCAGAATATCACACTTTTCCTCATAATAGACCTCTATACATTACTGGTATTATAAATGGGGTATCGTTTAAACGTATATTTCTAGATAGCGGGGCCTCAATTAATATTATGCCGAGGAAGACGTTTGAAAGGACAGGGATCTCAGAAGAAAAAATAGTTAGCCAACCTATAACAATGACCGACTTCGGTGGAGAGAGAAAGAAAACCCAGGGATACATTACGGTGAATCTCGAGTTACAGGGTATTTATATGCCCATCAAGTTCCACATCATTGATGTCGATACAAGCTACTATGTGATCCTAGGGAGATTTTGAATGCACAGGTACGGAGTTGTACCTTTTAGTTATCATCAATGCATGAAATATCGTTGGCAGGAAAAAGAGGTTACCATTGGAGCTACAAGGAAGACGTTCCACTATGAGGAGGCACATTTAGGCAATGCCATATTCTTCGACGAGCTGTTAGAAAGCAAGTCAATTATTAATAAGGCAGGGTCAATAAAGATACCATAGTGGGGCGACCCCAATAAAGGAAAAAGCAGAAATAGAGTCAACTAGCAGGAGCAAGGAACCTAAGTAAGAACCACCCGCGAAACTTGTGAAGGTTAAGGAAAGGAAAGATGGTCTATTACTTGTGAAGGTGCAGAGGGTTAGTCGGCACTTCTCATGCGACTAACCCTGACACTGCCGAGGTCACCCTATCGCAGCTAACACCCGACTGCATGTAGGATAGCCGTTAACCCCAACAGAAGCCATTAGAGGAGGTCGGCTTCAGCACAGATAGTCGATCGCCTAAGCCAGTGTATGTCAACAAGGCATTGGCAGCAAAATTCAAGCAGAGCCTAACGAGTTGTTAAGACAATATTCTGACGTATTTACGTGGAATTACGAGGAGATGTCGAGACTCAATGAGGAGCTAGTAACTCACCATCTGGATGTGTTTCTAGATTCTCAACCAATTAAGCAAGCGGCTTGGAAATATCATCCCGAGCTAGAGGAAAAGATCAAAGCAAAAATCGAGAAGTTGCTGAAGGCCAAGTTTATACGACCTATACAATACCCCACGAGGTTGGCAAATATAGTGCCTGTGAAGAAGAAAAATGGGCAGATCCGAATATGTGTCAACTTCAAAAACTTGAATAAGGCATGCTCAAAAGACGAATTCTCCCTTCCGCACATCGACACAGTGGTAGACTCCACCTCAGGCCACAAAATGTTCTCCTTCATGGATGGGTTCAGTGGCTACAATCAGATAAGAATGGCACCGGGCGACGCAGAGAAGACAGCGTTTTGCACACCCGTGGGTAATTTCTACTACATTGTCATGCCATTCGGATTGAAGAATGCTGGCGCAACATACTAGCGGGCTATGGTGGCAGTATTCCATGATATGTTGCACCATACAATCGAAGACTATGTAGATGATCTGATAGTAAAATCAAAGAAATAGCAAGACCACCTATCTGACCTAGAGGCAGTATTCAGAAGATGCAGAAAATTCAAGATGAGGATGAACCCGCTAAAATGCGCATTCAAGTGACATCAGGAAATTTTTTGGTATTTCTAGTCCATCGACACGGGATGGAGGCAGACGGTGAGAAGATCAAGTCTATAATAGGAATGCCTCCCCCTTGGTCTCAGAAATAGTTAAAAGGGTTCTTGGAAAAGATTTCCTACTTACGACGCTTTGTCTTACCACTGGCAGAGATAACTTGCCCCTTTTTCGACCTACTCAGAGGCATTTCAAAGTTCGAGTGGTCAGAAGAACACCAACAAGCTTTCGACATAGTCAAAGAGGCTTTGACCTCTCCTCAAACCATGATCGCACCACAGCTTGGGAAGCCGCTCATATTTTATCTCACGTCGACAGCAAGATCTATTGGAGCCTTACTAGTGCAAGAAGTCAAAGGAATCGAGTGACCAGTGTACTACATCAGCAGAAAGATGAGGGCTAGAGGAGAGGTATACCCCATTCGAGAGACACAACTTGGCGTTGGTATTCACAGCGCAAAAGTTGAGACAGTACTTCCTGGCCCACCGAATCGAGGTGGTAACCAAATGTGACCCAATCAGATTTTTGCTTAGTAAGCCGACACTGACTCGACGGGCAGCCAGGTGGATGCTGGCTCAAGTCGAGTTTGACATTGTATGCACAGTACTTAGGGCGATCAAGTGCCAAGCATTAGCCGAGCATTCTCAAAACAGGTTATCAAGCCAGTCAACGAGGAACTATCAGGAGAAGTATGCAACGCTGTGTTCACAGAGAAGTCAAATGAACGGTGGGTCCTACAGTTCGACGATGCCGCAGTTGGGGGCATAAAAGGAGCAGGAACGGTTCTAAACCACCAGGAGTCCAGCAGAAGGATTGAATTGGCCTACAAACTACAGTTCAATTGCTCGAACAACGAGGCTGAGTATGAGGCACTTATCATGGGATTGCTAGTTACGGAGCGAATGGAAGTCAGGCGATTGAAGATCTTAGGAGATTCGAGCCTAGTCGTAAAGCAGCCAACATGAGAGTTTAGACTGAAAGAAGCTGCCTTGGTAACATACAGAACGATGGTGTAGAAGTAACTCCAGAAATATAAGGAGGTCAAATTTGAGCATATACCAAGGTCAACCAATCGGCTACCCAACGCACTAGCCACGCTAGGGGCGAAACTACCACTCTTGGATGACTCTACAACTATTATAGTAAGAAGGAAGAATGAACCTGCTACTCTCCTCAAACTATACCTGAATCAACATGGGGAAGACTGGAGGTCTCCTATTGTCACTCAGCTGCACACTGGCCAGGGTACTATGCCCATGGCCAAGTTGGCTCGCTCGGTTCACGCTAATCGAATGAGAGCTTTACCACCGAACGGTGGGAGGATTACTAGCTCAATGCATAGACAAGAAGCAAGGTTGAAGCTACACCACATACATGAGCAGACGTAGGGAGAAGCTGATGTTAGCCTTTACCGAATAATCCAAAGGCAAGGATACTATTGGCTGGAGATGTCGAGAGATGCTGCTCGACTACAGGGCGAATGTGTACGCTGTCAGGCAGCGACTATTCGAGATGAGTGTTCGCTTAACAAGGTTACGACTGATTGGAGAACTCCGTATTTGGAATACTTGCGAGAGAAGATACTTCCACCAGACCCAATGACAGCAGTTCGGATCATGAAACAGTCAGCAAGATTCTTCATTGAGCAGGATCAACTATTTCGAATAAGTGTGGAGGGGGACCCACTGTGATGTGTAACATACGAGGAGACAGACGAGCTTTTGAGAATAGTCCATCGAGGAGAACATCAGGGAGGAACCGGGCTATTTGAGCAACTACTCCATATGAGGTATTACTGACCCACTATGGAAGAAAATGCAAAGACGTATACCAAGAAATGTCATGCCTACTAAAAGCACGGAGACATGATACATGCCCCAACAGTTGACTTGCATAGCCTAAGGACTCCCTGGCCTTTCCATACATGGGCCATGGATCTCATTGGGCCAATACACCCTCAGGCAAAAAGGCATCAGTAGATACTAGCGCTACAAAAGTGTTCACCAAAAGGGTCGAAGCAATACCAATGAGGAGAGTCGTGGCGAATGCAGTGGCCAATTTCATCAGGGAACACATCATATGCAGGTTTGGGATTTCTTGAGTCATTTTATTGGATAACGGAATGCCTTTTGTGAATAAATAAGTCCAGCAGTTATTTGACTCGTACCATATTAGGCACCACAAGCCGTCCCCTTACTGTCCGAAGGGGAATGGGTAAGTTGAAGCCACGAACAAGACTTTAATCAGAGTGCTAAGTAAAATGATGGAAGAGAACGAAAAAGCGTGGCCAGAACAAGAACACCTTCCAGTGGCACCATAGGCCTACCGAACTGCATATAGACCCTCTACATCGGCCTCCCCCTATTCACTAGTCTATGGGTCGGAAGCAGTGTTGCCAGTCGAGTTAGCAGTACCTTCAGCTAGAACGGCCTTAGCCATAGGGTGGAACCCACATCATCGATTGGCAAACTTAGAAGCAATTGATCAAGGGACAAATTAGAAAAGACGCAGCAAGCAAGAGCGAGGGCGTACAACAAGGAGCATAAACGAGAGTTCAGAGAAGTGGATTTAGTTTGGAAACTGGTGGATCCCATCATGAGGGAACAGCCAGTTCCCAAATTTTTCCTAAGTGGGAAGGACCATACGAAGTCGTGCAAAACAGCGCCAGTGGATACTATAAGTTGGTTAGAATTAATGATAGTTTTAAAACTGGACCCATAAATGCTAAGTTCGTCAAGAAGTACTATACATAATGTCATAATAAAACCTCCGGTTCTTATTTTTTCATTCCATCTCCAAAAAAGAAAAGTGACAATAATGACAATACAATGAAGAAGGGAAAAGGGGGTACATAAAGAAAGTGTTAAAAAAAAAAAACAATAATAGAAGTGTTCATAGCAAGTCCTTCAGTAGATTGTCTTTGATATCTATGTCTAGAGGGAGGTGGGGATCTAGCACAACCACCTCTGTCTCCAGTTTCTGCTAAATACAGTTGTGATCCAATCACGCCTCAATCAGCGCCGCTTCCCGCTCCAAGATGCGCTAAGCCGATAAGGCCAAGGAGTACTCATCCTCACAAACTCAAGCAAGTGACTCCTTATGCACCAGTAAAGCAGGAGCAGTGGTCAGCCTCACTCGCAGCCACGACAGGTCTAGTTTGACCTCCTCCAAATCGTCAATCCCCGCCAATGCAGTGTTCAGAGTAGCTAAATCCAACTCATGAATAGTGAAGTCTGACAACTGTTAAACCAGGGAGCTCAACGCACAAAGAGTGAACTTGGGATTAATTGGACCGTTAAGATGATAGTTAGTAAAGGTCTCTGGGTGCCGAGCTCGAATAGCCTCCAGGGTAGACGCGTTGTTCGACGCGTTGTTCGACGCGTTGTTCTAAGACACTTTTCGCCCAAGGAACTCGTTGGGGTTCTCCTCGGGTTTAGGAGGACCAATCTCATGTTCCATGTTAAGCAACTGGACGGCCTCTACAGGCATAGGCGGATCCCTCGAATCCACAGCATGGGCTCCATCCTCTTCAATCGCAGCCTCCTCCGTCCTAGTTCGACCTTGTACGTCGGCATCAGCGTGTGATTCATCCGCCTCTGATAATTGGAAGTTTAGTAA
>JAOTRH010474545.1:0-26333 GCA_034768845.1 Heliamphora exappendiculata | reverse complement strand
GTAAAAAATGTACATTTATTAAATTTTATTTGTTATACATTTAAACACGAAAATATGGTTTGATAAATCACAATCTTTAGAATCGTGTACATGAAAAGAAGTTTAATTTTTTCAGATCGTGTGAATTTTAAAATTAATAAATTTATTTTAATTAAACGAATTTTTATAACCTTAAAAATGTTTTAAAAATATAAGTGGGAGAATAAATTTATTCATATATAAATCATGTGGTCTCCATCACCAGTTTGTAGGCGATGCAATTAAATTATGCGTGTTGGCAGTAAGGCCTTCCTCCCCATCGGACAGATTAATTGCGGTATCGTCAGTACAAATCTCATTTAGAGATAATTCTGGATAATTGTTACTGTGGATTACTTCTTCATTTGAATGGTTCATTGCGAAGCGATTGATTTGAGATTATGTGATGATTAACACTTAGCTGTATATTATAGTATTATCTTCATATGAGTCACTACTATTATATACTGGACCGAAACTATGTCAGTTATTTAATTTTACTTGGCATGGTCAGTTGCTTAAATAGTAAAATTAAAAAAAATTAGCATGTTTGTTCTTATGAAAAATAGTAGACGTCCTTTTATCGAGACATGCTATTCTCATGTTACAAGGCTGCTGACAAATTAATTTTAAAATAGTAGAGGGACTAATTTAAAATCAATTTAAAATTTTGCTCATCATAATTAACGAATTTTTTTTAATTATGTGATTCTCAGGATTAAAATGGCTTTCAACCCACTCGCTTTAATACTCAAAGAAAACAAACTAACGAGACTGAATTTTGTTGACTGAAAATGTAACTTGGATATAATTTTAACTATAAATTGTATTCTTTCAATACCAAAAAATGTGTTTGTTTTCGAAAAAAGTTCTTCGTCTGGCTCGAAATGTACGAAGAAAAAAAAAGTTCAGAAATAGGGAGACAGTTTCTAGGGTAGTCATTGGGCCACGGACTACTGTGAAAAAGCCAAATGGCAAATGCTTTCACTACAATCAAACCTGGTACTGAAAAAAGTTATGTCCAGTATTTCTCAAAAGATAAAAAAAAATAGGGTAATTTGTATTCACTGGTTGTGAAAACATGTTTAGCGATATTATTTATTGGTACTTGGTGTGTAGATACAGGAACCACTAATCATGTCTGCAATTCATTACAGAGGTTCCAGAAAACCCGACAACTTAGTGATTGGCACATTTCCCTGTATATGGGTAATAATACAAAGGTAACAGCAGTTGCAGTAGGAGATGTCACTTTCAGTTTTGGTAGAGATCGAGTTTTAATATTGAAAGATTGTCTTTATGTACCTACCATTAGAAGGAACTTAGTTTTTATTTTTCGATTGGCTAAAGACGGCTATTTGGTTTATTTTACTAACTCTTTGGTTATTAAGTATAATAAACGGATTATCTGTTCTTGTACATTTGCGGATGATCTTTATATTATTACTCAAATATCTCCTACACTGTAACTGACTGAAACGAATAATACATCTATATTACCTTATAGGAAAAGGTTTTCTTCTTTAATGAATCAAATATTTCTTTGGCACTTACGCTTTGGTCATATTAATCTAAAAAGGATAAACAGACTGGTAGCATATGGACTTTTGAGTTCATTAGAAGTGAATGTACTTTCAGTCCGTGAATCTTGCTTTGAAGGTAAAATGACCAAGCGACCCTTTTCGGCCAAATGCTATAGATCTAAAGAACCGTTGGAACTGGTTCATTTTGATGTGTGTGGTTCTATGACAATCCGGGCTAGAGGTTGCTTTGAGTACTTCGTTAGTTTCATTGATAAGTACTCAATGTATGAATTTATTTACCTGATACACTGTAATTCTGAATGTTATGAGAAATTTAAAGAATTCAAAGCGGAGGAGCTAAAGCATTTGGGTAAAAGTATCAAATCACTGCAATCCGACCGTGGTGGAAAATACCTCTTTGGAGAGTTTATGGACTATTTGTCTTTAGAGGAGATTACATCCCAACTGCACATGGCACTCTACAGTATAATGAAATAGCGAAAAGAAGAAATTTGACTCTTATAAAAATGGTAAGGTCCATGATAAGTTATTTAGATTTATATTCTAAACTTGGTACCTTCTAAGTTAGTACCTTCTACTCCCATAGAATTATAAACCAGGCGTAAGCCTAGTCTGAAACACATTCAGATTTAGGGGTGTGCAGCACATGTGCTGAAAGAAAACGCGGGTAAGTTAGAACCGAGAACATAAGTCTGTTTCTTTGTAGGCTATCCTAAGGGAACGAATGGTGGCCTATTTTATAATCTTAAGGATCATATGGTCATTGTTAGCACCAATGCCCGATTCTTGAAAGAATATTATATTATGGATCACAAGCCCAAAAATAATATTATTCTGGAAGAACTGTGAGAACATACCGATAGAACAGAAGAATAAGTCACTGATATCCCATTACCTCGTCATAGTGGGAGTATTATCGGGATAAGTGCAAATCAAGAATAGGGTGCTAGTGCATAGGGTTCTGATTCTGCACAGCGTGTTACTGCTAGTGCATAGATACAAGTAGTGCCTCATTGTAGTGGGAGGGTTATTCATCAACCTGACCGGTATATATTCTTGGGAGAGTCTTTTAACAGGATCCCGATAGAACTAGATACCGAGCCCTTTTACTACAATAAAACACTTCAAGACAAAGATACAGATCTTTAGCAAAGCGCTATGAATTCAGAGATGGAATCTATGTATTCCAATCAGGTCTGGAAACTTGTAGAACCACCCAAAGGGATAAAATTCATTGGATATAAGTGGATCTACAAAAGAAAGAGAGGAGCAGACTATAAGGTTTAAACCTTCAAAGCTATGCTTGTTACTAAAGGGTTCACTCAGAAATAAGAGATCGATTATGAGAAAACCTTTTCGCCGGTAGCCATGCTTAAGTCTATCCAAATTCTCTTATCCATTGCCGCTCATTTTAATTACGAAATCTGACAAATGAACGTCAAGACAGCTTTTCTTAATGGAAGTCTTGACGAGTGTATCTATATGATATAACTAGACAAATTCATTGCAAAGGGCCAGTAACACATGTTGTGTAAGCTTAAGAGATCCATTTATGGACTTAAGTAGGCCTCGAGATCTTGGAACACTCGATTTGATCAAGCCATTAAGTTTTATGATTTTAATCAAAATCCAAATGAGTCTTATCTGTACAAGAAGTGTGACAGAAGTATTGTAATCTTCATAGTACTTTATGTAGACGATATCTTACTCGTTAAAAATGATGTGAGGGTATTATCTATGGTTAAAATATAATTATCTGGGCAGTTCGATATGAAAGACTTGAGATAAGGCAGTCACATCCTTGGCATCAAGCTTATGCGAGATAAAAAAACAAAAGAAGTTGGGCTTACCACAAACAAAGTATATCGATGATATCCTTACTCGTTTTAGCATGCAGGATTCTAAGAAAGAGTTTTCTTTTCATGCATGGAATCACTATATCTAAGGATCAGCGTCCTAAGACACTTGATGAGATAGAGAAGATGAATGCGGTTCATTATGCTTCAGCAGTAGGAAGCTTCATGTATACTATGCTTTACACTAGACCCGACATCTGCTTTATCGTTAGAATGGTTAGCAGATATTAGTCTAATCTAGGGCAAGAGCATTGAACTACAGTAAATAATATAATTAAGTACTTGAAAAGAACTAAAAATTATATGTTGGTTTACAAGGCAAATAGTTTAGTACATTTGGGGTACACAGACTTAAATTTTCAGTCAGACATAGAGCTTGTATCAGAAGACAACCTTGCAGATCATTTACAAAGAGCTTACTGGCTAAGACTTATGAGAATCTTTATGAGTAATGTATGTATATTATTTCTTTGTTATGCATAGATGTTCAATATTCTGTATAGTCTTTAATCTGGTGTGTAGAGTACGGCTTACACACAGAAGATCAAATTTTAAGTTCTTGCAGAATATAAGTTTTATATTCACAGTTTAGATGGAAATGAACTTACCATCGATACGACAGAGCACAGTGTTTTAGTAGACCTGTCTTGATTACAGCGAACAGATAATAGTATCGTCTATTGTTCCGACTCTCTGTACTAGTGCACTTTGTATGTATTGAATGGGACATTTTGGTTAATTAATTTTATACTGACTATATAAATTAATTCACACTCCAAAATTATTATGAATAGTGCTTATCCTCTTAATTCTAAAATAATTATTGATTTGCGTTTATTTAATATTCATTATTTTGATTCATTAAATGGTGCGATCTAATATGCATGGATGTTCAATATTCTGTATAGTCTTTAATCTGGTGTGTAGAGTACGACTTACACACAGAAGATCAAATTTTCAGTTCTTGCAGAATATAAGTTTTATATTCACAGTTTATATGAAAATGGACTTACCATCGGTACGACGGAGCACAGAGTTTTAGTAGACCTGTCTTGATTACAGCGAACAGATAATAGTATCGTCTATTGTTCCGGCACTCTGTACTGTACACTTTGTATGTATTGAATGGGACATTTTGGTTAATTAATTTTATACTGACTATATAAATTAATTCACACCCCAAGATTATTATGAATAGTGCTTATCCTCTTAATCCTGAAATAATTATTGATTTGCGTTTATTTAATATTTGTTGCTTTGATTCATTAGATGGTGCGATCTTATATGGGTTTATAATCCAGATGAGTTGGATAGCGGTATTATTTATATGACAAATATTAATTGTTGACGAAATCTACGTCCCGAAAGATCAGGATCGACGATACCCCCTTAAGGAAGTTTATAAGTTTTGACCGGACCAAACCCTACAAGTGAATTTGATTATCTGGCGATCAAAAAAATTAAACGAAAGGGCTTAAAGAATATCAAGATGCCGATTAAATTAAATTATCAGTATTTAAATTTAATTGGCTGGTATCAAGAATCTTAACATGGAGAGAAATGGTAAGCATTTAATAACAAGAGCTCAATGCTATATGGTCTTGAGATTATGGGTCAAAATGAAATTATAGTTCTTTAGTGGTGTGAACTGTAATTTAGTATTTTATGAAAATTACAAAAATCGCTGCTAGTTTTCCATAATTGCAGATACCGCTATGAGGTTTTCTTAATTGTAGAAACCGCTGATACATGTCTGTGCTCTACTGAAAGTCTTACTCATAATTACTTCTCAGGTCCCTACTGTAACCTTATATATCTGCGGGTAGGCTGAACCAGTTTCATAACTTGTCTTCTAAGACTAAAGCTGTCTTGGTTCTGTAAGTATGAGTTCTCGGAGGATTATAATCCACACTATAACTGGGAATCGCGTTAGAAAATACAGTAGAAGATTTAACAGAAGTTTTAACTCGAATTCAAGTCGTAGTTGAAGATTCGACCCGTAAAAAGGTATTCTTCTAAATTAACTTCAGATGCACGGATTTTATTTTGATTGTTTGTCATCAAAAATTTTATCTGGAGCCCATTTTGGCAATTGCCCATCTAGTTAGATTTTTTCGTTAATCGTTTGCAAATATAAAGATCTTGGCAGTCTTGCCTTCAATAGTTGCAGGGTTTGATATCCAGTTCTCTCGGGATCCTGTCAAAAGACTCTCGCAATAACATATAACGACTGGGTCGATGAATAACCCTCCCATTATGACGAAGAAGCACTACCTACATCTGTATACTAGCAGTGATAAGTTGTGCTGATTTTGAACCCTGTGTACTATCATCCACATGCACCCTTGGTTAAGGGTTGTAAAACTGGCATGCTTGTGGTAGCACTCTAATTTGGTTCATAATCGGCATGTCTCAATAATTCTCCCATTACGGCGAGGCAATGGGATATCGATGACTCATGGTTCCTCTTCTGTTATATTGGTATTTTCTCTTAATTTTTTCAAGAACAATTTTACTCTTGGATTTGTGGTTCATTATATAATCTTCTTCCAAGAATCGGATATCAGTACTGACAATGACCTTATAATCCTTAGGATTATGAAACAAGCCACCCTTCATTCGTCTAGGATACCCGACAAAAAAATAAACTTCTGTCCTCGGTTCAAACTTACCTACATTTCCTTTCATCACGTGTGTTGGACATCTCCAAATTCGAATATGTCTCATACTAGGCTTCCATCAAGTCCACAATTCTATAAGAGTTGAAGGTACCAAGTTTATAATGTAAGCTATTGTCTTTAGTGAAAATTTTCAAAACGAATCAGGCCAATCTGAATAACTCATTATCGACCTTACCTTTTTTCATAAGAGTCATATGTTAGGGTTGTATACTAAAAATCATGAATTTTATTTTGATTTTAGTATTTAATTTTATTTTAATTCAATTAATTTTTTATTTTATGAGAATCCTAATAAGCAATGTATGTAATATTATTTCTTTGATGTTATGCAATGATATTCTTTATTTTGTATAATATTTAATCTGGTGTGCAGAGTACGACTTGCACACAGAAAACCAAATTATAAGTTCTTGCAGAATATAAGTATTTGTTCACAGTTCAGATGAAAATGGACATACCATCGATACAACTATAACACAAAATTTTAGTAGGTCTGTCTCGTTTACGGAGAACAGATAATAGTATTGTCTATTATTTCAATTCTCTGTGCTAGTTCACTTTGTGTGTATTGAACGGGACACATTTGGGTAATTAATTTTATATTGACTATATAAACTAATTCACACCTAAGGTTATTATGAGAGTGCTTTTGCTCTTTATCTAGAAATAATTATTATTTGCGTATATTTAATATTCGTTGTTTTCTTTCATTAGAATGTGCAATCTTATATGGGTCTATATTCTCGGTGAATTGGATAGCGGTATTAATTATATGGTGAATATTAATTATTAACGAAATCCACGTCTCGATTGTTCGGGATTGATGATACCCCCTTTAAAAAGTTTATAAATTAAGTGGAAGGGCTTGAGGAATTTAAAGATACCAATTAAATTAAATTATCAGTAATTAAATTTAATTGACGAGTATCGAGAATCTTAACGTGGAAAAATAAGTTAAGCACTTAATAACAAAAGTTCAATGCAAGATGGTCATGAGATTATGACTTAGAGTGCAGTTACAATTCTTTAGTGGTGTGAATTGTAATTTAGTGTTTTATAAAAATTGCTGAAATCGCTGTAAAATTTTCATAATTACAAATACCGCTGAGAGGTTTGTATAATTGTAAAAACTGCTTGATAGGTATCTGAATTACACTAGAAGTCTTTATTATAATTACTCCACAAGTCCCTGTTATTGCCCTATAAATATGCAGATAAGATGAACCAATTTTATAACTCATTTTCAAGACTAAGGTTGACCAAGTTCTGCTGGTAAAAATTCTCGAAGAATTGTAGCCCATACTACATTCGAGAATCGCATCAGGAAATACAGTAGAAAATCTAAATGTAGTTCCAACTCGGGATCAAAAGTTTGTAGTTAGAGAATCGACCAAAAAGGTATTCGTCTAGATTAATTGTGGTAGCACGAGTTTTATTTTGATCGTTCGACATAAAAAAAATTTATCTGAAACCCATTTTGGCGATTGTCCGTCCAGTTATTTTAATGAGAAAATCGTTTACAAAAACAATGATCTTAACTGTTTGCAAAAATAATGATTTTGGCCGGCAATGGCCTCTTGTTCATTTTACCCTCTAAGCAAGATTCACATACTAGAAGTGCCTCAACTTCTAATGAACTCAAAGGTCTATCTTCTACCAGTCTATTTATCCTTTTTAGATTAATATGACCCAAGAGTAAGTGCCAAAAAAAAATTTGGTTCATTAAATAAGAAAATTTTCTCTTATATGGTAAATTAGATGTGTTATTGAATTCATTTAATTGTAGTATAGGAGAAATAGGAGATACAACATATAGATTATCCACCAATATACCATGACAAATAAAATATTTATTTTTCTTAACAACTATGGAGTCATTAAAATGAACAGAATACTTGTCCTTTATTAAAGTAGAAATCGAAATTAAATATTTTTCTAATCAAAGGTATATAAAGATAATCTTTTAGAAGTAAAATCATATCTCTACTAAAACAGAGTGACATCTCCTACTTCAACTACTGCCACCCTTCTATTATTGCCCATATGTAACTATATTTTTCCATTACTGAGCTGCCTAATTTTTTAAAATTTCTGCAAAGAATTGCAAACATGATTAGTGGCTCCCGTATCTACACACTAGGTACCAGTAGATGATATTGTTAAACATGCTTTGTTTCTAACATCCTTTGTTTCAAGGGACCAGGTAGATTTAGAATTGTACTAATATTGTTTTGCGGACGTTCTAATCTTGATTTTATTATCAGCATTATTTTCATGTTTGATTGAATGGTTTGAATGATGATTTAATTTTTTGTAATCACGAAAGTTGATCATATGATAGTTTTAGCTTTTTAAATCGAATGTGAGTTTACGGGACATAAGTTTTCAATATAAAAATATTTATTTTTTTTTAAATATTTATTTAGAATATTTAAGAATAGGTTTGAATATTCGAGAACACAAAGAACAGGCAGCGGCAGCGGGGGCTCTTCAGGGTCATTTTCGACGCTTTTTTGTTACTATTTTCGAGCTGTTCTTTGAAAGCGACATGCTGCTGGACATCAGTACTATTTTTTAGAAAAATAGGAGTCAAAACAACCCTGAAAAAAGTTCAAACGGGTAGCGACAAAATAACGGCGGCGCAGGGAGCGGCAACAGTTTGTTTTGGGCTGTTTCGATGGTTGTTTTTTGGGCTATTTTAGTTCAGATACCAATTGTTGAAGGCAAAGTACCAAGATCATTGTTTTTGTAAATGATTTTTCGATAAAAAAAATTGGACGAGTAATCACCGAAACAGACTCCAGGTAAAACTTTTTGAAGTCGAATGATCAAAATAAAACCTGTGCCACCATAGTTAATTTAGATGAATACCTTTTTGGTCGATTCTCCAACTACGAACTTTTGATTCCGAGTCGAAGCTCCGATCAGACCTTCTATTATATTTTCTGATGCGATTCCCGAATGTAATGTGGGCTACGATCCTTCGAGAACTTGTACCTGTAGAACCTGGTCAACCTAATTCTTGAAAACAAGTTATGAAATTAGTTCATACTACCTGCATATTTATAGGGCTACAGCAAAGGCCTATGGAGTAATTATGACAAAGACTTCTAGTGTAACCCAGATACTTATCTAGCGATTTTTGCAATTTTGCAAACCTCTCAGCGGTATCTGTAATTATGAAAACATTGCAGCAATTTTTACAATTTTCATAAAATACTAAATTACAGTTCACACCACTAAAGAGCTGTAACTGCAATCTAAGCCATAATCTCAAGACCATCTTGTATTGACCTCCTATTATTAACTGCTTAACTCATCTCCCTACTTTAATATTTTCGATACCTGCCAATTAAATTTATTACTAACAATTTAATTTAATCTGTATCTTTAAATTTCTTAAACCCTTCCGCATAACTTATTTGGCCGCTAGATAATCAAATTCACATACAGGGTTTGACCTGGTCAAAACTTATAAGATTTCTTAATGAGGTATCGTTAATTCCGAGTAATCGAAACGTGAATTCCGTCTATAATTAATATTCACCATATAATTAATACCGCTACCTAATTCATAGAGAATATAGACCCATATAAGATCTCATCTTTTAATGAATCAAAACAACGAATATTAAATATACGCAAATAATAATTATTTCAAGATTAAGAGCATATGCAATCTCATAATAACCTTAAGGTGTGAATTAATTTATATAGTTAGTATAAAATTTGATGATACCTCGAAGGTGGAAACGGGGGCGCCGAGCACTGATGACCTCCAAAGCCCTTTCTCCTTTTCCTATCAAGACGATGCAAAGGCTCGCACCAGTGTGGTACCAACCGGGTACCCTCCGATGCTTAAGTCAGACCTCTCTCTCAAGCTCAATTCAAAGGATATATTTTCTTAAGTTAGAATCCTACCTCATGCGGCTGGTCCGGTGATTAATATATGGAGAAAGATCCCTGTAAGATCGAGTCGAATCCCACAAACTATGCTAGTTCTGATTCTGGAAAATCAGCCCTTTCCTAATGAGGTGGCGTGCCTCCTGGAATCACGGAGGCCGTTGGAGATGAGCTCGGTACCTCACTGGTCGGTCGGTCATACATTCCCGAGCGCGGTCACCACTCAGTCAGCCATAACCAACCATATCAAATGTCCCCTCATTCCTGAGGCACCGATGCTCAGGTGCCCTTGGGAATGCAGCTCCAGGTTGACCGTCGCGAGTATGGCGGTTGCTTGTGTTTATTCTTGCAGCGCCTCCGAATACGAAGCAATCACTCATTTAATACCTGTCCATTAGGCTTTCATATTGGGAAAGGGAGAAGGAATGTATTGACACATGGCAGTGTCCTACTGGCATCGTGTCTGATGGGCCTCCCTAATGGCATCAAAACCGTTGAGTCTTCCAAGCATGGCTATCACCATGACGTTCGTTCACGCGCTATATAACTACCTCCCCCTTTTTTTTTTGAAAAAAATTGCTTTCGTCTTAGGCAAAACCTGCTTCTCGCTCCTCCCTTGGGATTCTAGAGATTGACTGAGTGCCCTCGACCCTCTCGGTAAGATCCTCCCTTTACTTCTCTATTTTTGTTGATTTCGCAATTCTGGCTCCTCCCGTTCTTGCGTACTCGTCCCCTTCCCCTTTTTATTTTTTACATCGCACTTTATATCTCCTACGCCATCACAAGCACATTCCTTCGACCTCATTTTTTGCCACGGATGCTCCTCACTTTGAGGAGTTGTTCCTCAAAACTTTTAATTTTGCCAAGTATCTCCTTCTTGTTGTCAAGATGGGTACTGAGGACTTCCCCCAAGAAGTTGATTCAATTTTTGACTCTTAAAGAACCCATTCTAAGTCTTCTTCCCTAGAAGGCGGGGACATGAATCCTCACTCTCCCACCCCACACTTAGCGAGCTCTTCCAAGGCCCTCGCCGCCGAATCTGTCCCTTCCACCATCAATATATTGACCTAGAACATTTACGGCAGAGGTACCTCATCTCTCAGACTGTTCGTATTAGGAAACCTACCACAGATGAAAGGGTTTGCTCCTTTGCCGCAAGTGAGGTGTGTTTATATGAGCACACCTTTTTCACTGGCCTTCAACTTTCTTTTCCTCGAGTTGTTCGAGAGCTTCTAGCCTTCCTCGGTCTGTCCCCTAGTCAGCTTCTACCAAACGCATGGCGCATCCTCTATGGGTGCATAGTATTATGGGAAGAAATGAGTGGAGGGGAAAGTCGTCTGTCAGCCAAGGAGTTTCTTTACTGTTATCGGCCGAAGGAACTACAGCTGGGGTGGTACTACTTTCAATCTAGGTCTGAGGATACGGCGCTCATTCTAGGGTGTCCGTCTTCGAATAAGCATTGGAAGGGATGGTTCTTTTTCATTTATGGGGAAGGATGGGAAGTACAGGACTAGGAGGAGTTAGGTCCCTTAACCCCCAGGGTTCAGAGGGTCTGGGGAGGTCATCACTTGGGCAGCATTACCGTTGAGCCCAACCTTGATGCCGAGGCGAAGGCCCTAGTGGACGTGACCAAGCAGTATAAGGACTGTTCTTATAGTCAGCTGGTTACCGACGAAAAGCTTAGTGCTTTCCTGCTGGGCCCCCTGCTCCTTGTGAGACCTGTTGTTCTCTTGTTTCCTTTCCTAAGTAATTTTTATGTTTTACTATCCTATCCTACTTTTGACCTTTGCCAGGGATGTCGAAGAAATTGGACAAATCCTTGGTGGCCAAGGTGCGCACTCAGGCTGTCGAGGAAGCCGAGCCGACCGCTCATAAGAAGCCCCGATTCTAGCTTAGGGGGAGGACTTTGCCGGCTCTAACCCTTCGTGACTCCTTGGAGAAGACAGAAATGGAGAAGGAGGTGGTGGACCTAGAACCTTCCTCTTCGCCTGACCTCCTATGACCGCTTTTCCTACTTCCTCGGCTCAAACCCCACCTCACTCGCCATCTAGCCAGGCTCCAAGTGACATTATGAACGATTTTGAGGTTGCTCGGTCAAGAATGCTAGGGTTCATCTGCGAGGACTTAGAGATGCTGAACACAATCGCCACCAGTAAGATAGCCAGAGAGCTCCTTCTCGATCTTACCTGGGTGAGCTTTCTGTGCTTCCTCCTTTTCTCTCCTTATCTTTCGTAGTCTGGCTTCTTCAAATGCTTATACGTTCCTCTCCCTTTTGCAGGTCTGTATGCGATCGATCCACCTTTCTAACCGCTGCCATCAGTGCGAGAGGAATCTTTGAGACAGCATAACTCTTACCACCACGCTGAAGGAGGAACGAGGGAGGCTATCAGGGGAGATGGAACGTCTAAAGGACGAGCTGGCTGAGAAGGGAGCAGACCTAAAGAAAGTCAAGGCGGATCTAGTTGGTGTGACCCAGAAGGCTAAGAGGGCGGAGGGTGAGCTGATTGAGGTGAAGCAGATAGTTTCTTCATTGGAGGCCGAGATTGCTGTCGCTAGAATGGATGAGGAGGCTAGCAAAGCACGTGTGCTGGAGCTGACTAAGGAGCTTGTCTCAGTCAGGGGGGCTTCTATTGAGAGGTTCAAGGCGTCTGAGGAGTACAACGCCGACCTGACAGAGTACTACCTAAGTGGCTTTAACCGAATGAAGGCTCGAGCAGCAGCTGCCTTTCTATACTATAGAAACTGGTACTCCGTGTAGCCTAACGATCTCATCAATATAAAGCCGTGCAAACTGATCCATAGAATATGTCATCTTTATTGGTAGGTGGTGAGTTGACTTCACTAATCTATCCACAATTACCCAAATAGCATCATTTTCCTTGGGTGTTTGAGGGAGTCCGGTTACGAAATCCATTGTAATATGTTCCCACTTCCACTAGGGTACAGGTAACGAATGTAGTAATCCTACCGGCTTCTAGTGTTCAATCTTACCTTGCTGCCATACTAAACATCTTGTCACGAAATTTGCTACGTCATTCTTCATCCCACTCCACAAGTACCTTTCCTTTAAGACTCTATACAATTTTGTGCATCTCGGGTGCATGGTGTATGTTGAGTTATGCACTTCATCTAAGGTATGCCTCCTCAACTCCCCATTATTGGGCACACACAATCTGTGATCGAACCACAATGCATCATCTTGAACTTCAAATTCTGTCTTCCCTTTAGCTATTGCTTTCGCCCTTATCTTATCTACTTGATTGGATGCCAATTGAGCTACTCGAATTTGATCTAATAAGGTTATTCATATGCTCAAAGATGCTAATAGGCCTCCATTCTTTCCTATGGAAAGATGGATTCTAAGCGTTCGCATTTTAAAAAAAATACAAACTCGTATTGCTCGTAGATGCACTATTTTTCCCAATCATTTCTGGCTTAGGGCATCCGCCACGACTTTAACCATCCTTGGATGATAGTGAATCATGCAGCCATAATCCTTAATTAACTCCATCCGTCCCCTTTGCCTCAAGTTCAGCTTTTTCTAGGTGAAAATATACTTCAAGCTCTGATGATCCGTAAGAATCTCATAAGGGATGACGTACAAATAATGTCTCTATATCTTGAGCACGAAGACGATTGCGGCTAACTCTAGATCGTGGGTAGGGTAATTCTTCTCGTGAGGTTTTAATTGTCTGAATGCATAGGTGATAACCTTCTCGTGTTGCATCAAAACACAACCAAAACCTTGGTGTGATGCGTCATTATAAATAACAAAGCCTTTGTTGGCTGACAAAAGGGTAAGCATAGGTGCTGACACTAGTTTGGACTTTTGACTCTTGAAAGCCTCGTTCGCATCCATCGGACCATTCAAACTTGACATTTTTCTAAGTCAACCAAGCCAAGGTTTTACAATCAGGGAAAAGTCTCGAATAAAATGCCAGTAATAACCAGCTAGCTCCAAAAAACTTCGTATCACTACAACAAAATAAGTCATTATTGACGAAATAATTTCGTCTCTAAATCTATGTATTTCATCGCTAATAGATTCCGTGACGAAAATACGTCCTCTCCACTTTTGTCCCTAAAGGGTCGTCGCAAAAAATTGCTCGTGACAAAATTTTAATTCCTCACTAAAACTTTGATATTTTGTGACGAAAAACCTTGGCTCATCACCAAACAAATGTCATTTGTGACGATTTATTGTCATCTTTGGTGATGAAAGTAATCATCACAAAATATATTTCGTCACAAAAAAATAAATTGTTGACCACAAAATTTGGTCATAAATGCTATTTCGTCACCAAAAATGAAAAACTATTTTTGCGTATAGTGAATTTATGACAATATTTTCTCGCAATTTAAGGAAATTTGGGACGAACGTTATTTTTTCGCAAATGAAGACAATTAGTGAGAAACAATTTCGTGACAACTTTTTTTACCTAAATTGTTAACAACAATTAGTGACGACTAAATTTGTCGCAAAATCGTCGCATAATCAAATTTTTGTGACAAATTAAATTCCATCGCTAATATAATGTAAATGGTGACTAACCATTATATCACAAATAGATAGAATGAATGACAAAATTAATCGAAATTCACCACAATAATTAAGTATAAATCTCTAATTTGTCTACATAATAATGTAAATATACTTTTAACTTCAAAAAGATGTATCAAACAATTCATTCCAAATAAATGAAAAAAAAATTATTTAATCTGATAAAATAATATTTAAAAAATTGCGACACAAAATTTTTCAACGCCATCTTCCTTTTGTAGTAAATCTACAAACACAATAAGAAAAATATCAAAATGATATATAGTTGTTATAATAAATTGTCTTCATATTGCTAGGAATCTATCTACAATAATAATAAAAAAACTTAGAAAAAAGAAGAACATAAATATTGATGTTATTAAAGTTGAAAATATCAACTCTTCAAGTTAAACGCAAACTATTATTTATTGTCTATTAGTTTATTCTCTCATCATAATACAACCCAAACAATTATTCCAAACACCAAATTTATCTATTTTTTTGAATATCCTATTTTATTGGTTAAAAATACTAAAACGAAAAGAAAAACATTTAAAAGAAAAATATGAAACAATAAAAACAAATAAAAAGAAACTCAAGTAATTTTTCCTTTTCTCACCTTCCGTATGCATAGAACAACCTGCAGCCAAAAAATACAAAAATAATATTTTAAGTGTTAAATTTTTTTTAAAAATTGGCAAAATTTTCCCTATTTTTTGCATAATCCAAGTTTACAAAATAACCTGTAATAATGCAAGAAACATAATATATCACTATTACATTAATTGTTATAGATCTCGATTAAAAATCGAGACTTTATCATCTCAATCTCGGTTCTAAAATCGTGATCTTTTCAACCGAGATTAAAAACTGAGACTTTTAATCTCAATTTTTAACTGAGATTTTATACATTCAATCTTGATTTTTGATTGAGATCTTATACTTTCAATCTCGATTTTTGATCGAGATCCTATACATTCAATCTTGGTTTTTGCCTATGATCATAAGTTACAAAAAGAATTTTTAAAAAAATCTTTTCAATCACGATTTTGAAAATTTTCCAACACAGTAATAATTAACCGTAATTGAGATTTTGATTTTTTTTCCTTCTCATGCGATTTTCATTGATAGATCTACTACATTTGCTACCTGCATAATGTGAATATTGTAAAATCTATGTTCTATTACCCAATATTTCAATCACAACATAAACAATCAACCAATATAAAAAACACTAATCTCATATATTTCATAAACTAAATTAAATCAAATGTTCGAGAGACGTAACAAAAGCATACGACACATTAAAAATGTTATTCAACATGCCATAACAGAATACAATTTGAACTTGCATCATATATACATACTACAAAAGTAAAGAGAAACTAATGCTAAGGCCATACTCAAATCACAAGAAAGAAATTCATACACAACAGCAATTAAAGAGCAACTCCCAGTAACATAATGAGGTTATCAGGCCAATGCATATCAGCCCTAGCCAGTAGACCAACAAAGCGGATCAGCAATTCAAATATATCAGACAAATGCAACTCAGCACGGTATACCACAACAACAAAAGAGCAGAACATTAAACCAGCAAAACTGCATCTCAGACCAGCTACTATCTATACTTTTCACTATTGATTAGCTTCTCAAGCCAGCTGCTACTTCCAACCCACCCTCCAAGAAAATTGTATTCTAACTAGTAAAGGCTTTTCAAATTCTGGCTAATTAAAGAAATTACCTTAATTAACTCTTCAAGAATTCACTAGACAAGTTTAAACACAATTTCGACAAGGGTATAAATTCTAGCTAATTAAAGAAATTACCTTAATTGATGTTGCCAAGACTGGAACAAGATGACTCTGAGTGTCCACCTTAAATAACGATTAAGACAAATTTACAGGAAAACCTTGATATAATTAGAGAATATGAAATAATTGTAAATATTCTTTGAAAATCATCATAAACTGCAAACTCATGACAAATCCCACAAAACCTGCTACTCATTTTTTCAAAAGTGGTATGAAGTTTCTTCACTTATGAACCTAATAACCAATGCATATAGAGAGAAAATGCCCAACAAAGTTAACATATTAAACCAATTGCATAACTGAACAATCAAACGGAAATGCAAACTGAATCAATCAAATATCCATTTTTAATTCTCATGTCACATCATCCAACACAAAGTAATCTTATCTTTCCATTTTAACAATAAAAGTCTCACATGTATATCAACATAGTTTCTCCCATCAATCAACTTCAATTCGTTTCATTTTTAGCCAATAAGCCAATCATAACTTCACAGTAGTTACTAGGTGTAAACATTTTACACACATAAAATTTCCAAACATTTCAAATTAAGCTACCAATCGAATTCATATCCTTAAACCAGTAGTTAGTAGGTGTAAACAACCCATTAGGATTCCAATTTCATCTACACACTCAATTTGCAAGGGTTTAATAATGAATTTAGCTAGGGTTTAATCCAATTCCCAAATCTTTTTAGGGTTTCGCGAGTTTATTGTAAAATTCAACACATATCTATACCAAACATCATCAATTAGTCAAGATCCTACCTCATCGAAGCAAAAAACACCATAAATTGCAAACCCTAGATTCGGCCAGCTTGATTTTTGGCTCCAAAATGACCCATCGCGGAGCTTGTGTAGTGTGACGTTCGTGTCTTAGTCAGCAACGCCTGATTTGGGATGGAAGAACATTAATTTCTAGTGAGAAGGAGGTTTCGAGCTTTCGGTGGCTTCATCCCATAGAGGAACGAAAAACTAAAGAAGAAGAAGAAAAAGATGAAGAGGGGACGCACGGGCTGAAGGTGTGGTCGCCTGCAGGGATGGCGACGTCGGCGGCGGTGGTGTAGCCCGACGGCGCAGACAGGTGGGTGGGCGAAGGAGTACCGGCAGAGTCTGGTTGCGCGCCGCGCGCTCGCTTCCTCTCTTCTCTCTGTTTTCTTTCTTGAAGCTTCTCCCCTCATGTCTCAGCTTCGGCTGAGATGAAAAACATTCCTCTTTGTCTTTTTTTTTTTTATACTCACAACATATAATCATATTTTAACATTAAATTTTACAAAATCTTAATTAACCAATTAACTTTATTCTCATTTCCTATTTTTAAAAAAATTCTAACACTACATAGTTAATTAAATATAAATATTCTAAAATATTTACTCGTGCAGTTAATTAAATATAAATATTCTAAAATATTTACTCGTGCCAACTGCATCCAATACACATTATTAATCATCAAAAATCACATCCACGAATTTAATTATTATTGAATTAATTAACTAAAAATTAAAAACGTACCCGATTGCTACACGATCGCCGGTGGTGGAGTTGCTATCGCTATTTATGTTATCGCGTACCAGAGATTTGACCGTGGCTTTTTTGATTGCTAGGGTTTCTGATCAGAGGAATTCGACAGATGCTCTTTTAATTGTTGCTTGGATCGACAACAACAGTTAGTAGTGAAATAGATTGAAGAGGAAGATGATTGAAGACGAAGAAGACGTAGAAGACAAAGAACGTGAAGCAGGAGAACAAAATCGATTGATTAGGAGAAGGTTAATCATGGGAGAAGGGGCGGGTGTGAAGAAAATAGGGAAAAATAAAAATTTTACCTCCAATTTATGTATTGGGCGCCAAAACCTTAAAATTTGTAACCCAAAATTATCCTCAAATATCTTTTTATGACGAAAAATTATAATTCTCACAAAATAACCAATTATTGGTGAGGAATTATATTCGTAGTAAATAATTAAAAATTATTTCGTGATGACAATATAACATTCGTCACAAAAAGACATATATTAAGACGAAATATATTCGTCACGAATAATTTAGAACCTTTTTGGGAGGAAAAATAAATTTCGTGGCAAAAGAGATACATATTGTGACAAAATATTATCCTCACTAATAACTAACAAACTTTTTACGAGAAAATTTAAATTTCGTTACAAAATGGGTATGTATTAGTGACAAAATTGATATTCTCTCATTAAAAGATCATTTTTAGCGAGAAAAATAAAATTCATCCTTAGATTTTGTCACGAAAGATCTTTTTTCTTGTAGTGTATCTTTGTCATGCTAGTTGGCCTTATCCAATTGACTATCGCTTCCACATTCATTGGGTCCACTTGTATCCCCTCTCCGGATATAACATGTTCCAAATACACCACTTGATCTAACCAAAACTCACACTTTTCGAATTTTGCATACAACTAGTCCTTCCTTAGGATCTGCAAAGAAATCTTCAAGTGTTCCCTATGTTCCTCATCACTCTGAGAGTTTATTAGAATGCCATCTATGAACTGTAACACGCCGACCCTTCACATGACAATGATATTAGAATGCCATCTATGAACTGTAACACCCCGACCCTTCACATGGCAATGATATTGTCTGCTTTGAGCAAAATTCTCGCAGTTTTGTTCTTCCCAGGGGGTCACCCATCCTTGCATTGCTCCAGCATAAGCACGCTTAACTGCGTAGTTCTGCTACAGTCTCTACAACTTGGGAAAAGGCCTCGTTGAATATAAGGGTATAATATTTTCCTTTATAGCCCAGGAACTTTCTCTCCCTTTTCGATGTGGGATACCAAAATATCACAGTCCACTCCCTTAAGGTTGCACGTCCCCGTGCAGTAGCCTGCCAGTCCTTATCGACCCGCCTACTCAGTAGCCCACCCACGTGTCACGCGAGACAGTAGGGGCCTACACTAGAAGGTGAGGAGGGTCGGCTCTAATAGCATCTGTAACACCCTGAACCTTCACATGGCAACGATATTATCCATTTTGAGCAAAGTTCTCACGATTTTGTTCTTTCCAAGGGGTCACCCATCCTTACATTGCTTGTGAGACCCCGATCCGTTTTATTTTAAGAAATGATTAAGTGTTAATGGGAGAAAGAATTAAAACTTGAGCTTGGGGATGTTTTGAGCTTGGGTACGCATGAAATGTATGTTAGAGAAAAAATATGAGGTTCTAATGGATGTTTAGACAAAATATGTGAAAAATGTGTGAAGGAAAGTGACATACCTTCAGTAATTTGGCCATAACGTTTTGTACAAAATGAATTTTGGTATGAGGTTTGAACCATTGAAAAGTAGACTTTCGGGACTTCAGTTTGAGCACAAGAACGACCCTATTTGGAGTTCAGATGAAAGAGATATACTCATTTAAAGTCGGATCAAAAGTGCTGTCGCAGCAGAGACCGATCGAGCGGTCTGTAACGGGCAGAGGTGATAAATCTCGGTTTTTGGGTTATTTTGCTCATTCTCACTTCTTTCTTCTCTCTCTAATGCTTAGGAGTGATCTAGGGTTTGCCCTTTGGAGGTTCTTGGAGGGTTTCTATGCTCGTTGGAGACCAAGATCTTGCCGTTTCCATGGGTGAGCCACCGTTGGAGAGTGAAAGTGTTCGTTGAAAGTTCCCTCAAGACATGCAAATTGAATTTTGGTGGATTGGAGCTCACTAGGGGTTTGATTTCGATGGTGGAACGTCCTTGAGGTAGGATCTAGACTCTCTCTTGTGCTTTGATTTTGATTTGTTTTGATATTTTTTCTTTAGAGAAAATCCTAGCATGCTATGTGGAATAAAACTAAGATTTGAGTATGGGTGTTTGGAGAAAATTGAGTTGTGTGAATCCTATGTGATATTTAGGATGTATAAAATCTATGAAAAATGAACACAATCGGGAAGTTTGAGTTTGTTACATAGAGTGGTTTGTTGAGGATCGAAACTTTGGGTTATCATTTGGAAGAGGTAACTTAATAAATTATGAATTAATGTTCATATTTTAACTAAATTTAAAGATTTGGAGCTATTTGATGAAACATGGTTTATGTGACCACCATTTTGAGAAGAATTTTGAGTTTTTCAAGAAATGAGTAACTATGGTTTTAAAAAGTTAAAGGTTTTCCTTGGTTTTTGCTTTAAAAACATTCTGGTGGCCTGAGAGAGATTTTGAAAATAAATTTTCTTCCTTTAAAGGTTATTTTGTGCAAAAAATGGGGCAAAAGGTATTAAAAATCTTTTCAGTGTTAAAAAATAAAATTTTTGGCTTGAAAAGGAATCAGGAGCACGACCGATCGATAGACTGCTCGAGCTGTCTATCGGGCGGTCTTTTGGCACTCTCGATTCTTTAGTGCAGGTGGGAGACCACTCGAGCAGTCTTCTCACCGATCGAGCGGTCTGGGTCATTTTTTCAAAGTTTTGATGTTTTTCTCAAGGGTTTGGATCTTGGGTACCTTGGCCCTAATTTCCTAAAATACTTATTTTTTTTTTTAATGATTAAACCCTCGGTTTGGCCTATTTGAAAGATTTTTAAACTTATAGTTTCTTTGGAAAAGAAAATTGAATAATACTAAGAATGATAATAATAAACTAAACTCAGGCGAGTTTGGGATATAAAGTGGGGTAGTTGAGGTGAGGCATGGATGGAAAGACTATATGCATTTTAAATTTATTTGTATATATCTAAGATGGGTGCTTCCTTTTCAAATGAGATGCATACTAATGAATTTAATCTTGTGTTGAAGTATGATGACATTGCTTAATCATATGAGAATTATGAGAATTTGCATGTTGAAGTAATGATACATGATGCATGAGATATGAAAGACATTTTGAAATACTTGAACGGAATTTGTCTTGACGATAAAGTGGAAAATTCAAAATGTGGAATGTGCATAATGAGGGGCTGCGGTCCTACGATGAAAGCCCGCGAAGGTTGTTGCATAATGAGGGGCTGCGGTCCTGCGGTGAAAGCCCGCAAAGATTTATATATTCAAAGATTAAATGTGAAAACTAAACATTTGATTTTAATGAACCGTATGGATTGATGTGAATTAAGTTGGCCTGGCGGGTCCGCGGTGAAAGATCGGAAACTTGCGCAAGATAGAGACCACATGCCCACGGGTTAGCCCCCGAAATGCATTGTTGTGTCGTGGTGAGTTATATTGGAATCTATTACCCAATGGTTTTGCGTAGCCTATTGGAGGAATAGGGATGGATTTCTATAAGCTGTGCTCGATGCCGGTTCATTGTTATGATACGATTTTTGTGATAAACCGGGTAATGAAAATGCGATTTGGTTTTTGTGAAAATTTGGGTATTAATAATAAATGTGAAAGAAAGGAATATGTCGAAAAAGGTTACATTAATGAATAACTTTGCGTGCATGGAAATAAATAGTGAATTTATGGAACTCGTATTTTTATTCCGGTTGCACCCATCACACCTCAAAATCATGCTTAGCATAGAGTTAGTCTTTATCCTACGGGTTTCGGCTCATGTATGTATACAAAACCATTGTGGGCTTCGAGAATCCAAGACGATACCACGGCAGAGGATGCATGTGGGAAAAATGGCAATGAGGAAGAGTGAATATTTCTTTGTATTTACATTATAATTGTACAGAAAGTGAAGTGGATAATTGTAATAATACCGGTGTTGTAAATAAACTCTCAAAAGTTGAAACTTTTGTTTAGCCTTTGTGGCACATGTGTATATCATGGGAATAAAATATTTTATTTATGATTGCTTAAAGGAAATAAAGTGTTGTTATTAAGAAAGTCATTGTTGATAGCTTACATGTGGGATAATTTGAGTTATGCCAATGGGTTCTCGAGGTTTGGGTCGTTACAATTTGTCTCTTTAAATATTACATACACTAAAGTAACTTTTACTTTTAATTATTTTATTTGATTGTAGAAATTCTCTTTGGTGTATATATATATATATATATATATATGCATATGCTTATGTAAGTCAGGCTTGTGTTGAAGATTCTAATTGTGTATTTATTCAGCATTATTATTATCTTAAATTTTGATTGTAAGGACATGTATACTTATATACACACACACATATAGATATATACATATAATAAGGTTACTTTTTGCTTCTTGATTATTATATTTAGAGTTTTGTAGAGATTTGATCCTTTTTTTATTATTTTAATTAAAATTATGGGTTGTAAAGATTTGACATTTGTTGATTATTATATTGTATTGTAGAGATTCCCTTATATATTCATACCTATATATACATATAAAACTTGGTTGGAGAATGTGAGTGTGAGTGAATTTATTATTTTTTTATATGATTTTGTAATTTAATACACTATATTATTATTATTATTATTATTATTTATTATTTTATATACTATTATTATTTTAAATTTTATGATTGCTATTATTATTATTATTTTTTTTACATTTATTATATTATTTGGCTATTTGTTTATCACCTATTATTCTTATTATTTAATACTATTTTATTATTTATTTTTTTAAATCTTGAAAATATAATTATCTTTTCTTTTTGATTTGATTTGAGATATTGTATTTTATCTTATTAATATAAAGTTGGCACATACTCCTATGTGGTCTCACACATATGATATATATGTACCTAGCATATATATATATATATCAATTTTCAACATTCAAGAAAAAATAATTATATTTTCAAGATTTTAAAAAATAAATAATAAAATATATGTATATTATATATATATATATATATATATATTAATATGGGTTGTAGAGAATTATGAGTAAAAAATATCCCAGAGATTTTTTTTTGTGAAATTTTAAAACGTGAGGGACTAGTGTGTAATTCTTGATACTAAGAGTTTTAGGAACTCTTAAATGTAATCTGGATGGGGATTTAAGTATCTTCATATGGCATTGATAACTTACTATGAATTTTGGTGTCTTAGGGTGAAAGTATAGTTATTTTAAAAATTTGGGGTCAAAGTGTGATTATTGGAAGTCACGGGATTTAGCTCTTTGAGTATAATTTTTCTTTTCACATTGAGGCTTGGGTTAGATTTTCTTATTCTTTAGATTTGGAAGTCGGATTTTTCTATAATAGGATAACACAAACAGATTGTTGGGCTTGAAAGGTTACGAGGCCAAGTCAGCATTTCTTAAGAAGGGCTTGGGGCTTGGAGTTTTATTTCTAAGTTTAGCTCTTTAGGTTTTTGAGTGAGTATTTTTAGGGTAATTTAATGATCTTTGAGGTTAGAGGATTGTCTTCTTGTTTTAGGGTTTTTTGATTCTCGGAGTATGACTATTAGATTTTAATCATGTTAAGATTTTAATCTTACTATGACATAAGATCCTATCGGTTTACTGTCATTAATCCTATGATTTAGAATCAGGTCCTTACAATCTACCCCTGTCATGTCTCAAAATCCAGGGTCACGTGAAAATTCACCAAACACCAGTTTTTATGAAAATACAGGTTTTCATATGTTCAAAATCGCCTGTTGAAAATAATAAAATACCCAACAAAAGATATCTCTCAAAAACAAAGGCGTACAGTTTCAACATGCATACAGTATATCGCCTTATGGCGTACAAAACTTGCCTTCAAAAATAGGCGAATCGAAAAGAAAAACTACTACAGCCTTCCGTCATTCGTCAGCACGGGCACCACAAGATCTACTCAAGATCAACATCCACGCCATCACCTCAAAAAAGGTTTTACAAAAAATCCCACCCGTGAGCCGAAGCCCAATAGAAACATACAATAAAGCTATAAAGCAGTAAATATGCAATCATAAGGAGTGGGAGCGAGTTCAACCACAAAATCTAAAATGTTTTCCATCCAAAACCCTCAAGTTTCCCATCAGATTACACCAGTCTCCCAAAAAGGTTTTATTAACATAAAAACCTGTTTTCATCCTTAAAATCATATATTACAATTAAGGCAAATAACCAACCACAGTTAAGAAAAAATAGTAATCAAAATATCGTTCCCTCACAGAATGTACTATCGTGCAAAAGTAGAATATGATCCTATGTACTGACTCTGTCACACGACAAAGGTAACAACGATAGACCCCTGTCCAGTACGTAATTCCCATACATCATGGGACCGGTTAGATACACACAAGTTCTATACAGAGCACCAAAGCATAACCACTCAATTTACATGCGATAACCCGAGGATACAGAGTACCCAACTCAATTTATGGGGACTAACCCGAAGGTACAGAGCACCTACACTGCGCACGTTTCTGGACTTATATAGAGGGCAACTCGTGTTAAATACCCGTCATTCTGGGACATTTAGATAATCTTCTAAAAACTAAATCGTAGCTCAACTACGAAAAATATTTCACAAATATGTATTATACATGTATATACGATCCATTCATCAACATGGAGATCAATAAAATATTTTTAAAATATTTTTTTCTATTTTCAACAAAATGTTTCAAAACCTGAGACTCAACCTCGAAGGCGAGCTCTAAACCTCCAAAACATGAAATGTTGAGATTTCTATCAAAAACTATAATTTTTTACCGTTTTCAAGAAAATCCTTTGAAAACCACACTACTACATGTCATACAGCACTATAAGCCATGAAAAGCGAACAACATGCTTTCTATTAGAAAAACAAGGCTTAAACAAAAAATATGATATTTGATGGATTTTTTATCAAGTGAAAACACACATAATTACATATAACACCCACATAACAACAGTAGGTCTAGAATCCTACCTCGTTGGGTCAAAATTCGACTCTTCAAAAATTGAACCTCGTCGGAACGACAATCTGACCGGATGAGCACAAAACTAACAGCGTAGATAGCAAGGATCCACAAGCTGATAGTCGAAAACTAGGCTCGGGTAGGTCAAATATGTAGAGAGAAGGTAGAGAGAATGAAGAAAGAAGCTTTTCTCCAAACATTCTAGCCTCTGGAATACATATAGGCTCGACAAAAAGGCAATTCAATCGACTGAAGAGGCCACTTCAGTCGACTGAAGAGGCTACTTCAGTCGACTGTAGCTCTTCGAAAAAAGTAAACCGCCACTGTTCAGTCGACCGAACCCCATGGGTCAGTCGACCAAACTCAAGAAAAATAGTTCGGTCGAACCCCATGGGTCAGTCGACCAAACTCAAGAAAAATAGTTTAGTCGACCGAACATAGCAGTACAGTTGACCGAACTCAAGGGTTTGAGCCTACTATTTTTTGTCTCGATTTTTGTATTCTAAGGCCAATCAAACAAGCCTAAACAAGGTCCGAGAAAGCGTAAAACACATCTACATGCTATTCTACAACTCCAAAATATAAACCATTCATCGATGATATATAACATGAAGAAAAACACGTCATCATTTACATATATCAAAACTGAAACGGTACAGGGTCTCCCAACCCCCTAAAATAAATTTCGTCCCTAAAATTTTGCATCGTACCTTCGTTCGTGAAAAGTTATGGGTAGTTCGCTCGCATGGCGTCCTCGTGTTCTCAAGTCAATTTTTTCGATCCTTTGATGTCTCCATAACACGCGTACAAGTGGAGAAATTTTTCCTCTAAGTACTCTATCACGGCGATCGAGGATATTTATTGGTCATTATTCGAAGGTCGTGTTTTCATCAACCTAGAGCTCTTCCCAATTAAGGGTGTGGGTCTGGTCTGGTTCCTACTTTCGCAACATCGAGATGTGGAATACGTTGTGAACATCTGTAAGCTGATGTGGCAGAGTAAAATGGTAGGCAATTATTCCAAACTCTGGCTAGGGTTTCGAAGGAGCCGAGATATCTTGGTGATCGCTTTCTTTTTCTTTTGAACTGAATAATTCCTCGACGTATGTGGCGTTGGAATTTAGGGGTCATTTTGAAAAATATTCAAAAATAAAAAATTCAAAGAATGTTTTTAAAAGAAATTTAACACCTTGAAAACCAATTTTGAAAATCCATTTTTGTTAAAAATAGAGTCGCCACTTAGTTTTTGAGAAAAACTAAGAAAAAAA
>JAOTRH010474534.1:0-26335 GCA_034768845.1 Heliamphora exappendiculata | reverse complement strand
GATCAAAATTAAAACCCGTGCAACCAAAGTTAATTTAGAAGAATATCTTTTACCGGTCAAATCTTCAACTACGTTTTTGATTCTGATTTGAAACTCCCGTCAGACCTTCTATTGTATTCCCTTATGCGATTATTGAATATAGTGTGGGTTACAATCTATCAAGTACTCATACTGGCAGAACCTGGATAACTTTAGTCTCGAAGACAAGTTATGAAACTAGTTCAACCTACCCACAGGGACTTATGATGTAATTATGAGTAAGATTTCTAGTAGAACACAGACACTTATCAGCGGTTTTCGCAATTAAGTAAACCTCATAGTAGTATCTGTAATTATGAAAATCTTGCAGCAATTTTTGCAATTTCCATAAAATACTGAATGACACTTTACACTACTAAAGAACTATAATTGCACATTAACCCATAATCTCATGACCATCTTGCAATGAGCTTCTGTTATTAAATGCTTAACATTTCTCCCAACGTTAAGATTTCAAATACCTGCCAATTAAATTTAATTACTGATAATTTAATTTAATCGGCATCTTATAATTTCTTAAACCCTTCTGCTTAACTTATTTGACCGCTGGATAATCAAAATCCACCTGTAGGGTTTGGCTTGGTCAAAACTTATAAGTTTCCTTAAAGGGGTATCATCAATCCTAATATTTCGGGACGTGATTTTCGTCAATAATTAGTATTCACCATATAAATAATACCGTTATCCAACTCACCTAGAATATAAACTCATATAAGGTCACACCCTCTAATGAATCAAAATAACGAATATTAAATATACGCAAATCAATAATTATTTCAAGAATAAGAGCATAAGTACTATTCATAATAACCATGAGGTGTGAATTAATTTATATAGTCAGTATAAAATTAATTACCCTAAATATCCCATTCAATATATACAAAGTGTACTAGCATAGAGAGTCGGAACAATAGACGCCGCTATTATCTATTCTCCGTAACTAAGACAGGCGTAGTAAAACTCTGTGCTATAGTCGTACCGATGGTATGTCCATTATTTCTATCTAAACTGTGAACATAAAAACTTATATCCTACAAGAACTTAAAATCTGATCTTCTGTGTGGAAATCATACTCTACATACCAGATTAAATACTATATAGAATATTAGACATCTATGTATAACATTAAAGAAATGATATACATATATTGGTCATAAAGATTCTCATAAAATGAAAAATTAATTTTATTAAAATACAATTAAATACTCAAAATATAGTTTTTAGTATACCAACCATAATAATCTCTCACTTATACTCAAACCATACTGCCATACATCTGAGTCTCATGCCCTCTACATGACTATCAAAAGTCTTAGCCGGTAAGCTCTTTGTAAAAAGATCTGTAAGGTTGTCTTCTGATATAATGTTGGTCACAACAACATCACCTATCAGTACAATTTCTCGTACCAGGTGATACTTACACTCAATGTGCTTTTCTTTCTTATGTTCTCTTGGTTCTTTTGAGTTTGCAACTGCTCCGCTATTTTCACAATAAAGTGTAATAGCCGACTGAACTGAAGGTACCACATCTAGGTCCATCAAGAAGTTCCTAAGCCAAACGGCCTCCTTGGCTGTTGTAGAAGTTGTAACGTACTTGGCCTCCATGGTGGAAGCAGCAATGCAGGACTGCTTGATACTCCTCCATCTAGCAGCTCCACCTCCAAAGGTAAACAAATATCTTGAGGTAGACTTGTGGGAATCCTTGTCAGACTAAAAATCTGAGTCTGTGTACCCCAAATGTATTAAACTGTCTGCCTGGTAAATCAACATATAATCCTTAGTCCTTTCCAGGTACTTGATTATATTCTTTACGCAGTCCAATGCTTCTTCCTTGGGTTAGACCGATATCTACAAACTATGTCAACGACAAAACAGATGTCGAGTTTAGTGCAAAGCTAATACATAAGGCTTTCTACTGCCAAAGCATAAGGAACTGCCTTCATCTTCTCTATCTCATCAGGTGTTTTAGGACACTGATAATTGGATAGAGTGATTCCATGCCTAAAAGGGAGAAATCCTTTATTGGAATTCTGCATGCTAAAACGAGTAAGAATATGATCGATATACTTTGGTTGTGAAAAGCTCAAGATCTTTTGTTTTCGATCTCGCACGAGCTTGATCCCAAGGATGTGACTGGCTTTACCCAAGTCCTCCATATCAAACTACTCAGATAACCATACTTTAACCATAGATAATGCCCCCACATCGTTTTTGATGAGCAAGATATTGTCTACATAAAGTATTAGGAAAATTATCACACTTCCGTCGCGCTTCTTGTACACACAGAACTCATCCAGACTTTGATCAAAATAATAAGACTTTATGGCTTGATCAAATTGAGTGTTCCAAGATCTTGATGCCTGCTTAAGTCCATAAATGTATCTCTTAAGCTTGGATAACATGCTCTTAAGCTTGGATAACATGTGCTCCTAGCCCTTTACAATGAATCCATCTGAATGTATCATATAGATACACTCGTCAAGACTTCCGTTAAGGAAAGCTATCTTGACATTCATTTTTTAGATTTCGTAATCGAAATGAGCAGCAATAGATAAGAGAATCTGGATAGACTTAGCATGGCTACCGACGAAAATTTTTTCTCATAGTCGATCACTTCTTTTTAAGTGAACCCTTTAGCAACAAGCCTAGTTTTGAAGGTTTCAACCTTCCCGTCTACTCTTCTCTTTCTCTTGTAGATCCATTTGCATCTATTGGATTTTATCCAATTGAGTGGTTCTACAAGTTCCCAAACTTGATTGGAATATATAGATTCCATATCTGAATTCATATCCCTTTGCCAAATATCTGCATATTTGTCCTGAAGTGCTTCATTATAGTTATAGGGTTTGGTATCCAGTTCTGTCAGGATCTTGTCAAAAGACTCTTCCAAGAACATATATCGATCAGGTTATTGAACAACCTTTCCACTATGACGAGGCACTACCTATGTCTGTGCACTAGCAGTAACATGCTGTGCAGAATCTGAACCCTGTGCATCAGCACCCTGTTCTTAATTTTCATCTGTCTCGATAATCCTCCAATTATAACAAGGTAATGGAATATTAGTGATTTGTGATTCCTCTTCCATTCTACTGGTATTTTTTCTTAGTTCTTTTAGAACAATTTTTCTATTGGGCCTGTGACCCATAATATAATCATCTTTCAAGAATCGGGCATTGGTGCTAACAATGATCTTCTGATCCTTAGAATTATAAAACATACCACTCTTTATTCCCTTGGGATACCCCACAAAGAAATAAACTTCTGTCTTTAGTTCTAACTTACCCACATTCCCTTTCAGCACATGTGCTGGACACCCCTAAATTCGAATGTGTTTCAGACTAAGCTTACGCATGGTCCACAATTTTGTAAGTAGAAGGTACAGACTTAGAAGGTACCAAGTTCAGAATGTAAGCCGTTGTCTCTAAAGCGAGTCCCCAAAATGAATCGGGTAAACCTGAATAACTCATCATGGACGTTACCATTTCCATAAGAATCCTATTCATTCTTTCTACTACACCATTCTACTGCGGAGTGGCAAGTGCAATCAACTGGGATGTAATCCCCTCTGATGACAAGTAGTCCTTAAACTCTCCAAAGAGATATTTCCCACCATGGTCGGATCGTAGTGAATTGATACTTTTACCCAGACGCTTCTTTGCCTTTGCCTTGAATTTTTAAAATTTTTTAAAGCATTCAGACTTACGGTGCATCAGGTAAATGTATCCATATCTTGAGTAGTCATCAATGAAACTAATGAAGTACTCAAAGCCACTTCTAGCCTGGATTGTCATTGGACCACACACATCAGAATGAACCATCTCCAACGATTCTTTATCTCTATAGCCTTTGGCCAAAAAGGGTCTCTTGGTCATCTTACCCTCTAAGCAAGATTCACATACTGAAAGTGCCTCCACTTCTAATGAACTCAATGGTCTATCTTCTACCAGTCTGTTTATCCTTTTTGGATTAATATGAACCAAGCGTAGGTGTCAAAGAAATGTTTCATTTATTAAAGAAGGAAGCTTTCTCATATATGGTAAAGTAGATATGTTATTCATTTTAGTTAATTGCAGTATAGGAGAGATAAGAGATACAACATATAAATCATCCACCGATGTACCAGAACAAATAAAATATTTATTTTTCTTCACAATGACAGAGTCACCAAAATGAACAGAATATTTGTCATTTATTAAGCTCGAGATCAAAATTAAATTTCTTATAATTGAAGGTACATAAAGACAATCATTAAGAAGAAGTATCTGTTCTCTACTAAAATTGAGAATGATATCTCCTACTGCAACTGCTACCATGCTTGTATTATTGCCCATGTGCAGGTATATTTTTTCATCACTAAGCTGCCTAGTTTCCTGGAATCCCTGTAAAGAATTGCAGACATGATTAGTGGCTCCCGTATCTACACATCAAGTATCGGTAGATAACACCGCTAAACTTGTTTCAACCACCAGTGAATAGAAATTACATGGTTTGTTTTGCTTAATGAGAAAAATCAGACACTACTTTTTTCAATGCCCAAACTGGTTACAGTGATAGCACTTGCCTCTCGGCTTCTTCACACCAACTTTTAGTCCCTTAACTATTTTTAGAGCTGTGTTTTTCTATGTCTGAACCTTTTTCATCTTCTTGCCCTTCGGCTTAGATGAAGAACCTTTCTATGCCACATACACTGAACCTGGCTTCCTAAGAACACCATTGGTTGCTTGAAATTCCTTAAGAAGTTATGCCAATGAAAAGTTGAGCTTGTTCATGGTATAGTTTAGGAAAAACTGCTTAAAACTTTCAGGCAGTGACTGGAGTATGATATCAACCTGGGTTTCTCCGTCAATTTCAGCTCCAAGGATCTCCAGGTCATTCAGAAGATCGATCATCTTTAAAACATGATCCATAACTGAGGTGCCTTCAGTCAAGTTTATATTCATTAGAGACTTCATGGCCACCTACCTAGCCGCACAATTTTGATCCCCAAACATTTCTTTGAGGTTCATTATCATGTCATAGGCACTGGGCATAGACTAATGCTGATGCTGTAAAACATTTAACATTGAAGCCAAAATGTAACAGCGAGCCATCTGATTAGCTTTCTGCCACTTCTGATGGGCCTGGATTTTCTGATCGGTCGTCCCGACATTAAGTATCGATGGACATATCTCAGTGAATACAATTTTTTAATTATCAGCAGTTAAGACAATATTCAAGTTCCATTTTCAATCAACATAATTTAGTCCCATAAGTTTGTTTTCTTTGAGGATTGAAGTGAGTGGATTGAAAACCATTTTAATCTTGAGAATTCCATAATTAAAATACCATTAATTATGATGAGAAAAACTTTAAATTTATTTTAATTTGGTTCCCTTTACCATTTTAAAAGAAATTCACTAGCAGTCTAGAATCCTGTGAATAACATGCCACGATAGGTGGACATCTACTATCCATCGTTTGTCCAGACACGCTAATTTTTATTAATTTACTATCTAAGCAACTGACCCTACCAAGTAAAATTAAATAGTTGACATAACTTCGATCTAATATATAATAGCAATGACTCATATGGATATGATACTATTATATACAGCTAAGTGTTAATTATCACCTAATTCCAAATCAATTGCTTCGCAATGAACCCTTCAGATGGAGAAAAGATCCACACTAACTATTATTTAGAATTATTCCTAAAGAAGGTTCGTATTGGCGATACCACAATTAATTTGTCCAATGGGTTAGAAGGCCTTACCGCCAACACGTAGGGTTTAATTGCATCGCCTACAAACTGGTGGTGGAGACCGCGAGATTTGTCCTACGTTTATCCAAAATATTCGATTTTATGAAAAATCATCTTAAACGTGATATTTTGTAAAAAAAATAAAATATCTAAAGTTTTTTCATTTAATTAAAATTAATTAATTAAAATACTTTTATTTTATTTTTTATTACAAAATATTTAATTAAAATTGAATTTTTGAATTAATTAAATTAACTGGATAAATAAAACAGATATGCAATCATCCACGCAGTTCATATATATATAAACACAATATGCATATATCCTGGTTCTATGATCAAAGTGAAACGGTGAAATATTTTAGTCTTTTGTAGAGAATAAGCTATAACAATCCCTGTTCGTCTTTGATTCTTGTGTCCTGATTGCATCAGATTTTTCTGATACACTTTGATATATGAGTATATCAAATATATTAGAAAAGCTATCAAAACTGCCACAGGAGAAGCCAAAATTGCCGGCCACCACCAGCCTGCCGGCGCCGCCTAGAGCAGCCCACTTTAGGCGATTTTTGCCGGCTCGTCTGTGCTCCATTTTTTACGTTCTTTATACCGAAAGAAAGCTCTTGAAAAATAGTATTTTTTGTCAAAACATTTGCTCGAAAATAGCCCAAAAAACTGCATCGAAGCTGCTGCCGCCGTCCCCAAACTACCGCCTATTTGGGCTTTTTCTGGTGGTTCTTTGGCACCCATTTTTTTTTGAGAAAATAGCTCAGATATCCAGTCACACGTTGCTCCGAAGAACTCCTTGAAAATAGTCCCCAAAAGCCCCGAAAATAGCTCGAACCAGCACTTGTTACGTGCCGCTGCCACTGAAAAAATCGCTGCTGTTTGCACACTTTTGGCCAATTTTTTTCAACTTTTTGGACTATTTTTCCACTGATATTTTATTGAACTTTTATACCAAAAAACCTATTCAAAAATAGTCTAAAAATATTGAAAAAACTCAAGAAAAACGGCCCAAAACCGCCGCCGGTGGTGCCGCCGACAAGGTTGTTTTTTGTGTTTTTTGTTTCTTTGTTTTTGGGATACTTTTTAATACTATTTGAAGCCTAAAATATGCAGAAAAAGCTGCTAGAAAATAAGTCAAAAAATCGTGAAAAAACCACTACGATCTGAGGCCCAAATCTCTCGAAACCACCTCCTGTGCCACTGTCTGTTCTTCATGTTCTTGGATATATTCAACCTGTTATTAAATAATCTAATTAGATATTTAAAAGACATAAAACTAGCTAGTACATCGATTCTATGTCCAAAGGCTCACATTCGATCTGTCACTGTCAACCCTCGTGATTAAAAAAATAATCATAATTCAAACCACTCTATCAAACATGAAATAAATGACAATTACAAAACCAGAATTAGATATGCTTACAAAACAATAGTTAGCACTGTTCTAAAACTATCTGGTCACGATAATCGTAAAAAAAAGGCTCTGATACCAATTATTGGAGGCAAAACTGCCAATATCATTGTTTTTACAAACAATTTTCGGTAAAAAATTAATTGGACGGGTAAATGCTGGAACGGGCTCTAGATAAAACTTTTGACGTCGAACAAAACAAATTAAAACCCGTGCAACCAAAGTTAATTTAGAAGAATACCTTTTACTGGTCAAATCTTTAACTACATTTTTGATTTTGAGTTGAAGCTCTCGTCAAACCTTTTACTGTATTCCCTTATACGATTCTTGAATGTAGTGTGGGATACAATTTATCAAGAACTCATACCGGTAGAACCTAGACAACTTTAGTCTTAAAGACAAGTTATGAAATTAGTTTAGCCTACCCGCATATTTATAGGGCTTCAGTAGGGACCTATGGAGTAATTATGAGTAAAACTTCCAATTGAACACAGCCACACATCAGCGGTTTTTGCAATTAAGCGAACCTCATAGTGGTATCTGTAATTGTGAAAACCTTGCAACAGTTTCTACAATTTTCATAAAATACTGAATTACAGTTCACACGACTAAACAACTATAATTGCACTCTCTCCCATAATCTCAAGACCATCTTGCATTGAGCTCATGATGTTAAATGCTTAATATTTCTCCACACTTTAAGATTCTTTATACTTACCAATTAAATTTAATTACTGAAAATTTAATTTAATCAGCATTTTGAAATTCTTTAAACCATTCCGCTTAACTTATTTGACCGTTAAATAATTAAATACACCTGTAGGGTTTGGCCCAGTCAAAACTTATAAGCTTCTTTAAGGGGGTATCGTCAATTTCGATCTTTCAGGACGTAGATTCCGTCAATAATTAATATTCATCATATAAATAATACCACTCTCCAACTCACCGGGAATGTTAACCCATACAAGGTTACACCCTCTAATGAATCAAAATAAAGAATATTAAATATATATAAATTAATAATTATTTCAGGATTAAAAGCATAAGCACTATTCATAATAATCTTGGGGTGCGATTTAATTTATATAGTCAGTATAAAATTAATTACTCCAAATGTTCCATTCAATATACACTAAGTGTACTAGTACAGAGAATCAGAACAATAGACGATACTATTATCTATTCTCTGTAACCAAGACAGGCATACTAAAACCCTGTGCTACAATTGTACCGATAGTATATCTATTTTCATATAAGATGTGAATATAAAATTTATATTCTATAAAAATATAAAATCTGATCTTCTGTGTGCAAATCGTACTCTACACACCAGATTAAATACTGTAAAGAATGTTGAACATTCTTGCATAACATTAAAGAAATGATATACATATATTACTCATAAAATGTTGGAGAGGGGTGGTCTTCCTCTCCCATTCTGCAGATTAACAAAAGGTCTAGCAGCTTGGATAGGTTGTTAGTGCCCTTCCATTTGAGGATGCGGTTGTTTCCATTGTAACTGTTGATTTTCCTAGTTCCTTTATCCTACCTGCGGATATTGTGACTTTTTGTGCCCAGGTTGACCCATTCATAGCAGAGTCTTACCTTTGTAGGTTAATCCCCTGCTAGCTTTGGTCTGTCAGCAGGGTGGTATGGCTTTTTGGGAACAAATTCCCTATTGTTCCTCAGTTGTCCTCCTTAACTAGTACTCTTCTTTCTCTGACTCTAAATCTTTCTAGAGTCGGCTAAGTCTGTTTTCACCAATAAGGCTGCTTGTACTACTTGAGTGTACGTTAGAAGCTGTAAGCAGATGACTCTAGTTCAGATAGAGGGTTCTAGGCCCCACTCGATCTTTCGTGCCCTTGATTCTTCATCAGGTATGATGGTCGCAGTGAATTGGTTCAACTCTTCGAGGCGGTTGACGTACTGGGTTACTGACATAGATTCTTGTTTTAGCTCAAAAGATTCTCTAACTTATCCTTGTCAAAAGGGAGCTGTGAAGTATTTTTAAAAAAATAATTCTTCAAAATGATTCCAGGTCAAAGCTGCTACATCTTGGGTGTTGTCAATCATAGACCACCAATAGTCAACCTCTCCTTCCAATATGTGTGCTACTAGAACTACTCGATCAGCATCGGTCTGCATTCTCATGGAGTTAAATAACTTCTTGACAGCTCTCAGCCATTTTTTGCCCTTCTTGGTTCAGCTCCCCCCTTAAACGTAGGGGCTTGTTATTTTCTGAGTCTAATAAGAACTACACTTGATCATGCACGTGTGGGCAATTAATGTTGGCGGCAAGTTCATGCAAAACCTGGGCTAACCCCGGCGCATCTTCGTCTACGGGTCCATCTGCTGGCCATTAATGGCTAGCTCGTCTACCTACCATTTAAATAAAGAGGGAAGGCATTGCGACTTGTGAGTTATCTTTTTAAAATCTTGATTGTCTTTATATTTTGGGATCTTGTGGAGTTAATTTAAGACTTATTCATTTGTATTTTATAACATTCAAGTTTGAGTACATAATCGGTTGAGAATACACATTTTTCTTAGAACGATTGCAAAGAACGAGGCACATAATACATAAGGGCCCAACCAGAATAGGTGTGGATAAAACATCAGACTTTGACCGCGTAGTCCCACGTTACTTCCAAGTTTTGTAGCATTTCTATTGCAGCTCCACGTGCCACAATCTTGTGGGTCCTATGCGAGCTTTATCAGTAATGGCGATAGGAACCTTCGTGTAGGTCTCTTTTAGAGATGTTGCATGAGCCCCTACTTAGTAGTTCCTATAGTCAGGGTTATTGATCTTCAAAACTCGTTAAGCACGGACGTTAACAGACATTCTGTGTTGTAACTCCAGGTAGAGATCTGCTTTGCGACTTGATGATGCCCCAGGTGGTCTTATGAGGATGTGCACGATCTGAGTTCCTCATGAAAGCATTAAACTCTAATGACTATCATTTCTCATTGATCTAGATCTCAAGAGAGGCGACCTGGGGTAGTGAGTGGTCAAGCGTTTAGCTGAGGATTTCGAATGATGTACTAAACTGCACAAAATGTGGCTAGAGGTTAAAATGGCCTAGGGAAGGCAAATAAGTCCTTTACCGAGATTCAAGAAAAGATTCTCAGATGGTTCAAAAGATAAGTTATATGAGGTCAAATGGTCACGGTTAAGGCAGTCACCGTTAACAAAAATTAAGTTGTCATTTGGGGTTCAAATGTAAGTGAAACAAGGGGAGAACAATGAACAATACTTAAATAAATGTCCTTGGAACTAATCCAGTACAATTAAATTTTGATAAAGAGATGTTAAGCAATGGGCAGCCAAACTAGATATTTGTCATGAAATTACATCGGCCTAATGTACTTCAATTCAAGCATCCAAGTCATTTTCCTGGTGAAAATTTCAAGAGTGTACAAAGAATTCACAAAATCACTATAACAAATTGTGGTTCAGAATCGAGAGAAAATGAACGATGGCAAAAGAGTTTATCAATGTCGAATGTTTAGAACGGGTAATTAACAAAGAATTGATATCGAGTTCTATAAAAAAAGAGTTAGTTCAAGGATGATGGCTTAAATTGAAGGAGAATGAAATACGAATACCAGTCATTATTGAGGCATAAAAACTTGAGGACAAGGGTATTTTCTAGGATTGAATTTTTGATTGGGTTACCAACAAGACTTGAGTGCATAAGGGTTTTCGACGAATGACACTTGACGGTACTATTAAGAACCGATGATATAAGAAGGAAGGACATGCAAAAGAACTTTAACCTGGTACAAAAGTTGACACAAGGGCTTGGGTAAATGAGAAAAGAACTTATAAGGATGAAGTTGCGGGGTTCTAACGGAGGCTCTCGAGGTGATATATGAAACTTCTCCTAGTCCGTACTTCTGTCTACGCCCTTAAAATAAGATAACTCGTTGCATGAATCATCGGTCTTCGATCTCGACGCCCTTACTCATGTTTTACATGTTGATTCCTTGTTGTTCCCGAACTCGGTAGCGTCCTGACGTGAATTTCTTTAAGACTTAGACATAGCAAATTTTAGTTCGTATAATGTATAGATGATAATAATAATTAATACAATGCATCCTACAGAGGTTCTACGCAACAGAACGCATGGTTTCCCATAACCCAACGCCTGAAGGTTCACTAAACCTAGGTTCTAATAGCAACTGTGACGCCCCATCCTCCGGGCATGTTGGGACATGCATAAATATAAATAAAAGTTTTTAGTCATTCATTCATATTTACATATCATAAATATTACATCTTTATGAGTTCTGAACTATTCAAAAGTACATAGTGATTATAGTTTCGCAAATGATTTACAAAACAAAATAACAATAAGCACAGGGAAACTGATCAAAAAGAACAAAAGGAGAAGACTGGAATCTTCAGCAAGTGTCGTCGGGTTTCTCCTACTCTTGGAACTCCCACTAGTAATTGTAGCTTTCCTCTTCTTTGGGGACCTCCTTTTCAAAGATATCATCTTCCTCACTTGTGGCATGAATGCCATGAGCTAAAGCCTAGTAGAAAAATACTCTAAACCTTCTAACCAATTTTACGGCACAAAATTTACCACAACGCATGCCAAGTAACACTTAAGCACGCTTTAAAGTCAAGGAGATAGATAAATTTATGCAAGGATAGCAGATAAGTCAATAAATATGCGTATGAGATGCCGTGTTTGCAATGAAAATGCATTTACCCAACCTAATTATAAATCAACCAATCAAATTCTGAGTTGCACCATTACGTTCCCACACGTTAGGTTCTTGTACGTCAGCATTCCCGATCACAACGGCCTATAGCGGCAGTTCGGCTCAGGACATGACATGGCTCAAATTATAATACGGCTCAGGAAGTACACAACCCAAAGTTAACATATCGAATACAATAATTTGAATGGCACCATTATGTTCTCCTACGTTAGGTTCCCGTACGTCAGCGTTCCCGATCATAGCGGCCTATAGTGGCAGTTCAGCTCAAGACGTGACACAGCTCAGGACATAACACGGTTCAAGACGTACATGGCCCAAAGTTAACTCCCTCATCAACTAGGATTCACTGACCAAGATACAAAGGTCTGCCTTCCCCAACATCAACCATATCAAGATACAACTCAAAAACATATAAAGGGGTAACCCACAAGATGTCTCTAGTGCCACAATCATAATGCTCATGGTATAACAACTTATATTCTAAAGTACAACTAAGCATGGCATGATATGCAACTAAGCATGGCAAATTGTACAACCCAACATAGCATGTGGTACAACTCATTAAAGCACTAAGTACAAACACATGAAACATAAGTCACAATTCTCAAGACATGGTTCAAACTTTATAGCATGGATTTTAATCATCTTATAATCACTCTAAAACATTAATCATCCAATTTGAATCAATTAAAATATATACTTCAAGTACCACGATAAAATATGTCACTACACACTTAATTCTTTATGGGTAAATTTTCAAGTGTCAATTTAAAAAGAACAACAATGTTTTGGGGTACCTAGACTTTGAGTTAAGTTCTGATTTTTTGTCATCATTTTGATAGAAATATTCTCTATAATTTTTATGTTTAACACTAAGGCTAAAACATAAGGAAAATGGGTGAATAAAACATTCTAAGCGAAAACGATTCAGCACTTTTCTCAAAATTTTACTGAAAATATGCCTATGTTCGTCTCAGTTTTGGATCATCAAATTAAGCTGAAGTGATCCCAGTTTTGGATATGTTCTAGTTAAGCATATTCCCTACAATTGGTATGAAGGGTGCTAGGGGTGGTTGTATGAAACAAGTTGAAGATATAAGCCATTCTGTAAAATAGGTTCTGTTAGCCGCCAAACCCTCAGCAGAACCGATTTTGGATAGAGAGTTTGAAATGGGTTTGAGGGACTTTCCCAAGTTGTCTAGGTCTGATTAGTGGAAAAAAAGTAGTTCAATATGTTACCTGCAATATTCATGAGGACCACATTTGGAGTAGGTCACTACAAATAGGGGTTTTTGGCTATACAAAAATATGTGACAGAAGTGTCCTTTAATGGATAAACCACAATAGAGCGTTTTAAAGTGTTTTTTACCTTTCAAACCTCAATCTTTTGGGCTCCATTTTGGTGGGTAGCTAGAGATACATGTTATCTATAACGGTAGTTTAATTGCAAAACAAAAATAAACTTTGAATAACCTATAACCTTTTTAACATAAAGTGGACTATTTCATTTCGGCATTGGTTACAAAGTTTTGAAAATAAAAGGTGGGCGCGCAAGTGCTAAACTCTAATAAAATAAGGAAAGCATTGAAATTTGAAAACAAAGCAAGATTCCTCAAATCTTGCTCCTCTTCACTTCCTATTTTCCTTATTCTTTATCTCTTTTCTCTTTATCTTGGATCAGCCATGCCTTGTATTGCTTATACTCGTCAGGAAGGTCTAGGCACTACAACTCTTGCATCTCCATCAGTGAGTGAGATGGCCAAGCCTCTTGATATTTCGCTAGAAATGGGGCCCGCAGTGAAGACAAATACAAATGGCCTCGAACACCATGAAAGATAATCTGGCTCCGACCAAACTGACTTATGATTCGGTATAGATGACAGAAAGTGGACAGTTGTAAGCCGATCAGTAGGATGCTAGAATGGTCCATAGTAATCAAGGTCATGGTAGGGACCTACCACTAGGAACACTGCCAAGTAATGTCTAGGCCTGACAGAGAAGAGAGATACTGCCACCAACCTGCCTCAATACTGCATATCTGATAATAAGGGTGGTAGAGGAGGGTTGCAGCATTGTACCTATCGGTAGGAGGTTTCTGTATAAGGTTCACCTCCTCCATCAGCCAGATCTATAATAGGGATTAAAAAAAGGTAAAGATAAAAAGAAATCAGTAAGAGGAAAGCTGTGCAAGGAAATAAAGCAGATTGGTAGGGAGTGTCAGATAGCCGACGAGGATTATGAGATGGATGGAGGATATGATGATGAGCCCTTGAAGCTTGAGCCAGAACTAGATGAAGGGGTAGAAGGGGACTGGCCGAGGATCTAAGAGGGCAACCTCGGAAGACATCAAAGTATATGACAAAATATGAGCGTTCAAGAATTTTGGGTATAGTTAGGATGAAATGGACCCCCTTGAAAGCGCAGCAGTAGGCCCCTAACAAAGCCTGGGTAGCGGATGAATTGATCATTAAAGACTCAAGGAAGAGGCAAGTGGGAGGTGGTACTGCAAATATGTTGAGATTGCGACAAAGGAACTCCGACAGAGGAAGATACCCTTCACGATTCGCCACTACAGACTCGATGGAAGTTATGAGGACTGGGGAGTGGATGAATTGATCGTCAAATACTCGTGGAAGAGGCAAGTAGGAGGCAACTATCAAGGGCAGTGTGTTTTTTAGCCAATAGTGTGAAATGTGTTGAGTTTACCTAAAGAAGCTAGGGGCTGCAAGCAAAGGTAGTAGTCTCGTTCCAGTGAACAGTGTCTAGGCCAATCAGTGTCTCGACCAGAACCAGTGGGACAAATTGTTTCCCTAACCACATTTGACATGCAATGTCAACTAGTGTGTAGCTGACTCGTCAATCAGAATGAATGAGAAGGTATGGAGCATGGAGGGAGAAACACAGGGCATAGCGACGCCACAACTGAAAGCCAAGATCACTAAGATCGGCAGGAGAACAAAATTTGTTTATGATCCATGAGATATCGAGGTAGTGGTTAGATCCAGGATGGCAGCAAACTCCTCTATAGTAGGGCATAGTTCCTCAAATCCAAAATGGAAGACATGAGATTGCAAGTCCCACAGTTGTACACCAGCCCGTAGTAGTGGTTCGTCGATCTTTATACTCATCAAGGAGAATAAGGAATTAATGCCAAATGAGGCAAAGTTTAGATGTTCAATATGGAAAAACTCCTCAACCCATGTAGAAAGAGGGCCATGGAAGGAAGCCATCTTGATGAAAGTGACAGGAAATGGCGACCCTAAGGGCTGTATTTATAAGGCATGAGAAGGCTGGATGTCAAAAAATCTAAGAAAATCATTGTGGTGACCGGCACCTTAGAGTATGGGACCGCCATTATGAAAGTACATAGTATAGTGGCATCACTTTGCTAACCTGACGACTGCCACCTATCCTTTGCAGTTTGTGGTGATCGCTATGTTTAAAGGTGGCAGGCACTCTTTCTTTTGTCCCCACTCTTCGTTGTATTTTTTATATTTGACAAACATCCGTCAGTAACAAACATCCATGTATCAGTAATAAAGATGAATCCAGAGCAGGTTAATAAAGAAAACCACACAAGCAGATGTATATAAATGCAGTAAATGGCACGAAGGCCTAAATATGTCAGAAATAGGGGCACCCAGGCCTAATAACAAATAAATTTGGGGTACGCAGGACCATAAAACCAAATGTATCAAAATAAATGTATCGAAATGTATCATAAGAATGGGAGGGGAAATCTCTCTCATCGTCTCTGGTAGACCCGACAGAAAGAAGGCTCAGCATCATAAGAGCTGACGTCCTAAAAATGCATCTCCAAGTCGCACTGTCATCTTCGCCATACGAAGAAGAAGATATGATGCGAGAACAACTCTTAGCAGAAAAGACGGACCCCCTGGAGCGAGCACTGGAGGAGGAGGAGGCACGGGACCCACGGCCTCGAGCTGGAGCCTAAACTGGAGCATGTAGGTGTACTATGCCGATAGCTGGTGTCACGACCCAAAAATCGGGTCATGTGAAAAGCCCATGGAACAACCATTTTGGTATACCATGATCTACCAAAATCGCCTGAACTCAAAACCTTCTTTCGAAACAAAATCCAACTTTTAGTCACAGTGGTTGTTTTCTCGAGCACTCAGAGGCCCGCCCGAGCGGTGAGATGCCTGAGAGATTTTCCAGCTAGAAACCAGAAAATCTTCTCAAGTTTCAAAAATAGACCTAAAAACATAATCTCTGAACAAGGATTTGAAGAAGCAAAACATAGGGACAAAACAATAGGTTGATAAAGAAACTTCTTCTACACCACAACAAAACCTTTCAAGCTGAGAATTCCCAGCCCAACACGAGCTCACATCTCACATGGAAATAACGAATGAAACCACAGCCTTAGAATCTTACATAACATGTTGTGAATATAATATATATATATATACATATATATATATATATATTTGTACATGATTCCATAACAAAAGGGAATACTACAAAAAGTCTTCTGCCTCTTCGGGTTCCACTAGATCATCTCTCGTGAACACAGTCACCTAAAATTTTTTTTTAAAATCCCACAACATGAGTCGAAACCTAATAGGAACAGACTATAATGAAGTAGAACATGATATGCAATCAAATAGTATAGAATATACTCGACTACGCGAGCTTCAAAATGAATTTTCAGCCTCAAAATGGTTTTTCAGCCTTAAAATCACGCATTTTCATATAAGGAAAATAACGTCTAACAGTTAAGAAAACATTAACAAAACATTATTTCCACTCGATTTCCACAACTGACAATGATTCCTATGTACCGACTCTGTCGCATCGAAGACAAAGGCAATTACTATAGACTCTCGCTTATTATCCCAATTTTGGGACATCCAATGACCCGCTAGATAATAACAAGTTCTATATGGAGTTACAACAACACACGCCTTTCAATAGGGCATGCCTTCCAACGGGGCAACCACTTAATTTACGGGGATTAACCTAAATGGGCGAAGCACCTATATGGGCAAAGTTTCTGGACTTTCACTGAGGAGCAATGGTGGCCTAAATACAAACGCACTGTTATGGCACAGCTACAGAATCATTAAAACATGTAGCTCAACTACAAAAACGTTTGTAAATACACACATTCAGATATAAAACTTTCAATGGCAATCTGCCACATCATCCATTTTACCATGGAGACCAACCAACATTTTCAAAATGTTCACCGTTTCAACCGAAACATTTTAAAACCAAGGATCTGTGACACCCAGTTCCCCGGGTATGTCGGAACAAATGTAACTATAAGTAAGGGACATATTCTAGCCGAATGTTCATAAATACATAAGATAACTATTACATCATTAATGGTTCAGAGATTGCTCAAATTACTTAATAAGTACCGTCATCTGGAAAGTTTAACAAAAGTTACATCATGTCCGTGGAAAACTTGAACAAAAAGATAAAAAAGAGACGTCCTACGTCTTCAAACTGCATTATTGGGGTCGACTTGATCCTGCACTCTCCCTCTTTTGCAAATTCTTCCCCTTCAATGAACCCGGCTTCCTTAAAGGGTCCCTCTTCGTCACATGTGGCATAAATGCCATGAGTCAGAGCCTAGAAGCAAATTCCCTAAACCCTCTAACAAACTCGCGACAAGATATTCCACAATACATATCGTATAGCACCCAGTGCGAAGTTACAGGCTATTTATCATTTTTAATAGGATGAACACATATATAAGAACAAAAGAATGAGCGTGTGATGCAATGCAAATGCCCAATTCCCAAATACTTCAAGAGCAGTATCATGAATTCCATGCCGGGAATGACATAGTGGAATTGATGGTATATTGATCACTTTAACCTATCCTAGTCTTGTTGTGAATAGTAAATGCGTCACCGGGCATCATGCCACAACTATTTTAGTCAATGGCAACGGCGTGGGGGCGAGCGAACCAGTTTTATCCATCCTTATCCGGGCCGACAATCCCCACCTTAAGTACTAGGATGCTCGTTAAGCGTCAACCCAAAGTCTAATTAAAGCTAGTGACGAACCCATGGTGCCTAAATCCCCCTTTTATAATAAAAACCTCTAACTCAATATCACATCTGGCAACCAGGGACGCCTTAGATCCACAACCACTGAATAATTGATTTCTATGTCACCCAACAAATCAAAAGATACGAAGGGGACTCTGATAATGTAAGATGAAATGGAGAAATGCCCATGAAGTCCAATATGCTTCTCGTGTACAATTAATCGTTGCATGGTACGTAAACATGACATGGCATATGGTACAACTTGCTAAAGCATTAAGTACAAGCATGTGAAGCATAATCATAACTTAAGCAACATAGACTCAAACCATTGGCATGAATTCATCTTGTTAAAAGCATTATTTTCATACACAAATTACCACAAAGTTCATATAAGATTCACATACTCAAGTCTCATAAGCAACACACCATTCAAACACTTAGCTAATTTTAGGTACAAGTTTTAATTGCTAGTTTTAAGGTTGTGACAGCGTTTTGAAATAATTACACATAGATTTAAATGATATTTTAACAAAAATTAGATAAAAATTAACTTTCATATTTATCACCAAGGTCAGTTCCTAAGGAAAATAGGTCATTTAATTTATTTTTGAAAAAATGGTTCAGCAATTTACAGAGAAATGCATAAGAATTGAGCCTCTGTTGGCTACTGTTTTGGGGCATCAATTCAAGGGATATGTCTCTAATTTTTGGTGAGCTTCTAGATTAAGGTATCCCCTACAGGTTTCATGTTTTGAGTTTGGGCAAGTTATTTGTAAAACGTTTGGGATTTTGGCCAATTTATAAAGAGGGTTCAGTCAGCCTAAAAAGGGTCTGTAGAGTGTGTTTTTAACAGAAAATGTTTGAAACCTTTGGGATATCATCCGAAAGTATTTTGGGCTAATTTTTTTATCAGTAATTGGCTTCATATGTTAGCTACAAAGTTGATGTTTACCACTTCTGGAGTTGGCATCTAAAAAGTTTGGTTTTAGGTCTCATAAAAATGTGTGACAGAGAGGTCTGTTAGTCACTAAACCTCAATAGAGACTTTAGGAAGTATTTTGACCTATCAAGACTTCACATTTTTGGCTCATTTTTGGTGAACAAAAATAAAAATGTATCCTATATAAGTTTTCTATTTTGACCTAAGCTCGGTTCTAATTCTAACTTAATGTTTTTAGGTTTGTAACTCAGAGTGGTCAAGATCTAACACTCTTTGAAAAAAATGAGATATCTGGAGTTCTACCCAATGAAATCACTTCAAATCAATTTTTTATGTAATATAACTCAAAAATATAGATCTGTCCACAAAAATAAATTTAATATCATTTTGCTACATTTAGTTATGATTATTTAAATTCGGTGGCAGAAAATGAATAAGACCAGAAAATCAAGCTACTTTAGGTCTTGTTTGCTTAGCTTATATTGTGTGCATTTTTGACATGTTTTGTTTGCATGCATGTTATAAACTTACACAAATCAAAACTTCAAAATATTTTTAGGCCATAAAACTCAAAAATAAACACATGCAAATACATACAAGGCTTACTCATACATGAACAGTCCCTAAATCTCTCCTACGACGCCTTTTTGACTCATTTTTTGTTTTATCTTCTTAGGGTTTGTTATAGAGATGGATTGAGGGTTATCTTGGGGGAGAACATCAGAGGATTTGAAGGAGTTGCTTACCTTGTTTGAAGCTCAAATGGGTGAAAAAGAGATGGACTTAGCTTTATAGCACATTCCTTGAGCCTTTCTTCCTTTCTCTCCCTTCCTTCTTTCTTCTCCTCTCCTTCTTCTCTCTTAGAACACTTAAAGTTTTTGGAGTCTCTCTCTCACACTCTCTCAGTCGAACCATGGAGAAATGAAGGGTTGGTTTGGGTGTTGTTTTATAGAAAAATTGTAGTAGGAACATAATTATAGTGTATAAGTTTTAATTTAAATTTTTTCTTAAATTTGATTGGGTGAATGGGGTGGTGGGATTTATTTGGGACATGAGAGATCAGATTTTTTGCAGCAAGGGGTCCGCTAGGACAGGTTTGGGGTAGACCAAACTGAATTTGCATTTATTTAGGGTTTTAAAATGTATTTTGGTGCATTTTTATGTATTTAATTGCATAAAATACTAATTTTATGTACCTAAACCTACTAAAATCTATTATATTAACGTATTTATAATTAATGAAATCTTTCCATGATTTATCATAATTTTGATAGCAATTAAATAAATAAGTGTAGACTTTTAAGTTAAATTAAGCTAGTTTGACTAGAATTGGCTTTTTGACTTATTTATTTATTTTTGTTGAGCTACATTTTTATATTACTATATATATTACTTGTATAAAAAATATTGTGTCAAAATAATGCTCAATTTCTACATCTTTTTCTCATTTTTAAGCTTAAAAGGCTAAAAGTGACTTTTTGGGGCACATACTCCTAGGTGGCCGGCCATGCAAGGGAATTTTGGTCATTTTTATTGTTATTTTATATTTTATTAATTAATTGTGCATAAATATCTAATTTTGGGTGTCCATGTGTCAAATTTTAAATTTTTAGGACTTTTTGCTATACTAGGGGCAAAATGGTCATTTTATCCTAGTTATGGAAATTTTTGATTTTTAATTTAATAATTTATATTATTTAGTTAATTTAAGCTATTTCGAGACTTTTCTAAGTGTTATGGCTTTACCTCTAAGTATATGGTCTCTTTTAGGGTTTCCTGGTCAAATTAGGGTTTCGTGTTACTTTGGGTTTTCGGGCTAATTAGAGTATCTCTTATTTATGTAGCAACATAAGTTCTCGTCAACTAACCATTGCTAATACTAGTGTTTGGGCTTAGATCGTTCTGCGAGTAGTTACAGTCCGGGCTATTACAACTAGGATTCAGGTCGGGTTGTTACAATCTAGGTGATTACTACTAGGGTCTGGACCAGGGTGTTACAATCTACCCCCATTAAATAAATCTCATCCTCGAAATTTCATACGAAAGGTTTTGGTTGATTACTTTTATTTCTTTTCTTCAAAGCTGTGTTCTTGTTTACTTAAGTTGTTCGTTATTGAGGGTGTAGACAAGGTCGGGTTTATACGTTTATCATTTTGAGCTATTATTGTTTTGTCTTTCTAACATCTTAGATCGATAACTACGCGATCCTTAAAGATCATGTCGAATGTCAATGGCGCAGGAGTTGTCTGACTAGGGCTGACCTAAAAGCCTTCGTCCTTCTATCGTATCTTTTGTCGGAATAACGAAACAAGTTTATCTAACGTATATCTTAGAGTTTGCGAATTCGGGCATACCTTCGATCATTAACGAACACTCCTTTTTCTTTTGCGAAGGTGAGCTTCTTGTTCATTGGTTCTCTTGTCGGTTGAGTTGTATCATCCTTCCCGAACTACTCATTCTCTTTTTACGAATGTTGTAGTTTCTTCCCCTGGGTAGCGGGCATTCAAACTTCTTTTGTCCGAACTTATTACAACTAAAGAAGATTGTTAAGCTTGTTTCTTGTGAATGGCAAACACTCCCTTTAATACTCTCTGGTTGGTCAGGTTGCACCACCTTTTTCACACCATTTGTTCCTTGCTGCAATAAATTTGTTTGATCCTTATAACTCTGTTCTGGCTTACGGTGGTCATAGTTTAATCCTTTTTGCAGTTGGCATTCATACTTCTTATGTCCGGGCTTCTGGCATTGATAACAAATTTTTTATTTTGGTGCCCTTTTTCCTAGTTGTTTTTGTCGGTCATCTTGAGAGTAGAGTTCTGAACGTGTGATCTTGTTGTTATTCCGTAGTGGTCCTCCTTGATTGTCTTCTCTAATTCTTTTTGGGCAGCGCATCATCTTATGCTCTGGCTGGTTACACCTATAACAAACTCTCACTATTGGTTGTTGTTGCTTTGTGGCCTTGATCCAGACCTCGGTTGTTCGGGAAAGATTCTTCCTCTCAGGTGCTGGGATATTCTGTACCCTTAGCTCAGATAAGTACCATGATCCTTCCTGGGGTACCTTCCCTTGTGATCGTTCCAAGTTGGCTGTTAGATCTTGCAAAATTTGTGCTAAGCTTAGGACTTTCACTTCTTTTTTAGTTTCGCCTACTTTCAATGAACACCCATGGTTTTGCGTCTATTCTGCCATTTCTAAGAAAGTGAAAAGGTAAATGGGTCACTAAACTGTTCATTAAAGTTGGTTCTACTTTATGAGCTGAAAGCATGACGCTCAATCTGTTTACTAGCATAAAAAGTCTTATCCAATAGGATCCTATAGTTCTTTACCATAGATTGTTAACGCAAGGTTACTATCCTGGATTATATATAAATTTATGTTATTATATTTCGGTTCTAGCAGGGATTTATTCCAACCAATCAATTCCTTTCCACTTCTATTCCGTATAATGATAATCTTGCAATGTTGTTCACACATAAAACTTCATATGGTTGTAAAAGCTAGTTGGGAAATTGTTGTTGTAAACAGGTTTGGACCGAAGATAAGAGATTCCATTAATTTTCCTTATTCATGCCTTTGACATACTTTTGATGGTTCAGAACCGGATGTTTAGACTATCCAGGCGAGTTGCTGGTCTTGTTCAGGTATGGTAGAGAACTTAAGTTGGTGTAAAATCTTTCGGACATACTCTTTGCTTGTAGCTACCGATGTGTCATGAGGTTTAACCAATAGAAAACAAGTGATCTTGGTGAAGGAACCCATCATAATCCTAAATGTTGTCATTTCTTGAGGCGACCCATAGTAACTCAAATGTTGTTGTGCTCCTGTAACGATCCTGGCAACGAAGTCCGTAGTCACATGCTCTCGTTTCTATTTCAGTCTTTCCAAGTGTCGTACCGTTTCTCTTCGGTTGTTGGTCACTCTAGGACAATTGAATTGTGGTAAAAGATACGTCTGAGGCAATTATTGAGTCACGTGATCCATTGTGGTTTGATGGTAACCTCTCCATCAAACTCCTGATGCTCATATCGTTCCCATAAATTCTCCATTGAATGTGAGGATGGCCAGACTTGGACACTATCATTTTGGTGAGAAAAGCTGACGTGGCTAATGATGTGTATGAATACTCTTTCTTTATTTATATACTAAGGTTGTCCTAAACTCGAGGCGTGTCACTTGTTTTTCACTTTCCTACTGTCTGTATAAATGTTTTGCTTCCCAGTTTGTTGGATTTGCGAGTTCACTATGAACTAGTCTAGGAAGGTTTAAACTTTGTCACACAACGATGTCATGAGTCCCTTGGCATGAAGCTATTGTTCCTAACTGTAGATTATTGTTCTACTTGTCGGGTCCTTTAAAAAGGTGTAGCTAGTTAAATAATCCCTTTACTTAGTTATTCCTGCAGTCAGGGGACTCGGTCCTCAAAACTTTGTTAAACATAGATGTCGACGATACTTTGAGTCGTAATGTTGAGGAAAGGTTATCTCGCGATTCGAAGAGGCATTGAGAGGGTTCCGTGCATTGTCCTAATCTTCCGTGAAAGCGTTGAAGCCTAATAATGTACTATCCTAACGTTTGTCGTAATTTCTCACAGACCTATGGGGCAGGGTTTTGAAGATTACCAGGAAAAAACATACGTGGAGTTCAATAAGGATGGTCAGCTCAAAATTTTTATGGGTTTCAAAGAAGGTGACTATAAGGTAGTGACTAGATAAACGTTCAGCTAAGGATTTTGAATGGTACAAGCACGAAATGCCGCTGGGGTTAGAGTCATCTTAGAATAAATTCTCGGATGGTTCAAAGGCATGGGGTCATGGTTAAAGCAATCACCATTGACTTTGGTTGAGAGGTCAAAAGATTGGCAATTAATGAATATTACAAAGAGGATGCTCTCAGAATCAATATGTAAAGTATTGGACCTTGAGAAAGGTATGTCTAAGCAATGGGTAGCCAGAATGGATATTTGCCCTGAAATTACGTCAACCTAACGTATTTCAATTCAAGCATCCAAGTCAACTCTCCAGGTTAGGATTTCAAGAGTTTACAAAAATTGCTTCAGTAAAACATAGTATTAAAGTCTGGAAATGAATGGTGGTAAAGGATTACCTACGAATGCTACTGGGTAGCATTGTTGAGGATCGGTGCTATTAGAAGGAAAGATAAGCAAAGAACTCTAGCCGATTCATAAGTTGATAAAAGGGTTTTGGGAAAAGAAACTCGTAAGGGTGAAGATACGAAATTTGTAACAGTGTTTTCTCAAACTTAAGCTACTCCTAGTGCGCTATTATCTTGGGGTTAGTTAACTTATCAGTGGCCTGATCGTCTTTTAACCATCTAAGAGTGTGTCGAGATTAGGGGGTTGTTTCCATTCTTAATTGTCTTCGTTTTTTTTTGGGATATTATAGATTTTAGTTTGAGATTGTGAAATAGCTCATGAATTCGAGATAGTTTATAATGAATTTAACAACGAACACTTGCATTTCATTCAAACACCTAACTGGTACAAAATTTTTAAAAAGTTCACATAGCACACACACAATCTTCAAACAAAAGAAAATTAGGGTTTCGTGTTACTTTGGATTTTTGGGCTAATTAGAGTTTTACTTGTTTATGTAGCGACCTAAGTCCTCGTCAACTAACCATTGCTAATACTAGTGTTTGAGCTTAGATCGTTCTGCGAGTAGTTACAGTCCGGGCTATTACAACTAGGATTTGGGTCGGGTTGTTACAATCTAGGTGGTTACTACTAGGGTCCGTACCGGGGTGTTATAATCTACCCCCCTTAAATAAATTTTGTCCTCGAAATTTCATACGAAAGGATGTGGTTGATTACTTTTATTTCTTTTCTTCAAAGCTGTGTTTTTGTTTACTTAAGTTGTTCGTTATTGAGGGTGTGGACAAGGTCGGGTTTATACGTTTATCATTTTGAGCTATTGTTGTTTTGTCTTTCTAACATCTTAGACCAATAACTACGCAATCCTTAAAGGTCAAGTTGAATGTCCATGGCGCAGGAGTTGTCTGACTTGGGCTTACCTAAAAGCCTTCGTCCTTCTACCGTATCTTCTCTCAGAATAACGCAACAAGTTTATCTAATGTATATCCTAGAGTTTGTGGATTCGGGCATACCTTCGATCATTAACGAACACTCCTTTTTCTTTTGTGAAGGTGAGCTTCTTGTTCATTGGTTCTCTTGTTGGTCGAGTTGTATCATCCTTTCCGAACTGCTCGTTCTCTTTTTACGAATGTTGTAGTTTCTTCCCCTGGGTAGCGGGCATTCAAACTTCTTATGTCCGAACTTATTACAACTAAAGCAGATTGTTAAGCTTGTTTCTTGTGAACGGAAAACACTCCCTTTATTAATCTCTGGTTGGTCAGGTTGCACCACCTTTTTCACACCATTTGTTCCTTGCAGCAACAAATTTGTTTGATCCTTATAACTCTGTTCTGGCTTATGGTGGTTGTAGTTTAATCCTTTTTGCAGTGGGCATTCGTATTTCTTAAGTCCGGGCTTCTGGCACTGATAACAGATTTTTAATTTTGGTGCCCTTTTTCCTAGTTGTTTTCATCGGTCATCTTGAGAGAAGGGTTCCGAGCGTGTGATCTTCTTGTTATTCCGTAGTGGTCCTCCTTGATTGTCTTCTCTAATTCTTTTTGGGTAGCGCATCATCTTATGCTCTGGCTGGTTACACCTATAACAAACTCTCACTATTGGTTGTTGTTGCTTTGGGGCCTTAATCCAGACCTCGATTGTTCGGAAAAGATTCTTCCTCTCAGGTGCTTGGATATTCAGTACCCTTAGCTCAGATAAGTACCATGATCCTTCCTGGGGTACCTTCCCTTGTGATCGTTCCAAGTTGGCTGTTAGATCTTGCAAAATTTGTGCTAAGCTTAGGACTTTCACTTCTTTTTTAGTTTCGCCTACTTTTAATGAACACCCATGGTTTTGTGTCTGTTCTGCCATTTCTAAGAAAGAGAAAAGAAAAAGGGGTCACTAAACTGTTCATTAATGTTGGTTATACTTTATGAGGTGAAAGCATGACGCTCAATCTGTTTAGTAGCATAAAAAGTCTTATCCAATAGGATCTTGTAGTTCTTTACCATAGATTGTTAATGCATGATTACTATCTTGGATTACATATAAATTTTTGTTATTGTATTTCGGTTCTAGCAGGGGTTTATTCCAACCAATCAATTCCTTTCTACTTCTATTTCGTATACTGATAATCTTGCAATGTTGTTCACACATAAAAGTTCATATGGTTGTAAAAGCTAGTTGGGAGCTTGTTGTGGTAAACAGGTTTGGACCGAAGATAAGAGCTTCCTTTAATTTTCTTTATTCATACCTTTAACATACTTTTGATGATTCAGAACCGGGTGTTTAGACTATCCAGGCGAGATGCGGGTCTTGTTTAGGTATGGTAGAGAACTTAAGTTGGTGTA
>JAOTRH010474513.1:3356-26340 GCA_034768845.1 Heliamphora exappendiculata | reverse complement strand
TATTATTCATGTTATTTCATTCTCTGTAATTTCAGATTATTGTAAATTGTTGAAAGTCTAATAAAGATGTATTTTCTAGATCCCCGAGCATGCATTTTATTTCGGCGTTGGATATTCTCCCAACAGAAACGATTGATATGGGCACTTTTAATCAGGTGCTCTAATAAATGTTCTTAATTTTATATAAATAGTTTTAAATTATTATATTTTATATATATATAATAATTTTTAAAAACTTTCTTTGCCAAATTCAATCAAATCAAATTTATATTGAATATAAAATGACATAAAAACAAAAAATAAATTTATTGAGAATAAAATCATATTTGGTAAAATATTTTCTTATATAAGTTCGTTTAAGTTGATCTATTGGCTTAAAAGGCAATAAGTTAATTCAGTGTTTTAAAAATAATATTTTATAAACCACTTTTTGAGATATTTCTCTATTTTTTTCAAACAACAACAAAAGTATTTATGCAATTATTTTTTCAATACATTAGTACTCATATATGATAAATATTTCATGCTTTGCATTAAGAAATTTCTCATACTCTGTATTAAGATGAACACAAAGTATTTCACTATTGTTTGCGACCATAATAGTGAAAAATCTCTCATTCTTTTAAAAACTCATGAACGATATAAAAAATCTCATATATAAGTACTCATTTTACTCAAAACTAAAAACTACAAACAATTTAATTTGTTTAGAAAAACATATGAAATTTCTCATGTAATTTCAATATGTAAGAAATAATTTATCCATACATTGCATACAAGTAGGAGAAATTTATCATTCTCAACATTAACGTAAAACTCAAATATTTTTTATATTCATAAAATTAAATTTTGTAACATTTCTCTTTACAACAACAAAAATATTGATGTAATTAATTTTTTAAGACGTGAGTCTCCATGCATGAGAAATATTTAATACTTTAGATATTGAAATGAGAAATTTCTCATATTTTTTCTTAGGATGAACATAAGTATTTCTCTGTTAATTTCATATGTGATTTGCATCAAGGTATATATGAGAGTTTTGTTTCATACTTTATATCAAGATAAAGAATGATTTTTAGCGAATCAAATTGTGATTATGATATACGGTAAGATAGAATTCAACTTCTTTCTCATTCCCTCGACAAATTCAATGAAATAATACAATAAGACACTACAACAAAAATTACTTTTAGCAGTGTAAAAAATATTGTCGGGCAAAGTATTACTGGGTCGGCAAAGATTCTCACCAACATAAATTAGTACGTCACCAACTCGTTGGCAAGGTTATGTCGAGAAAAGATTTCACCAATACATAATTTATACATTGACAAAAGTGATAGATTTGCCAATATATTTTTGCGTCGCTAATAAGTTAAATTTCTTATCGGAAGATACATAACTCGTTAGCAAAAACGATTCATATCTAGATTGATTTAACACTTTTGCCAATGAAAAAAGTTGTCAATAAAAATAATTATAATATTTTTAATTTTAATACTTTTCTGACATATTAAAAAATATCCCTAATTGTAAATCTTTCTTCACAAGTGAGTTCATCGCAAAAAATATTATATTATAGTTTTCAATTCCTATTTATTTCCAAACTTATATTTTTAATCTTATTATAAGTAGTTCTGTGATTAAAAATAAATAAACAATCTCAATTTTTGGTATATGAGATTAAAAGTTTTATTTATAATTTTTTATCATGTTTTTTAAAAAATCTAAAATTGTTTTAATTTTTAAAGCGTGATTTTTATTTATTATTGTAGGTAGTGGCAGGTCATGAGATGCCGGAGAGGAACAACTAGGGCACATGGAAAGGGGGGGAAATGGTTGAGTGATAGCTAAGGTGATGGATTTAAGAGACAAAACGATATGTCATTCTGTTTTTATTTTTTGCGAAGTGAATGTAAATGGTGGTAATAGACTTAAAAACGATGTCAAGTTGTTTACAACTGGTGATTGCTTTTCAGCATCTTTGCAATAATTGCTCATTTGCCTATTTTTATTTTTAATAAATATTTTTTATTGTTCAAAAAATAAAAAATTGATGAACAGTCTAATTTAATGATCGTTTATTTTTTTTTTCATCTAACATAAGATTTTTTTAACGAGTAAGATCCATCCTCATAAAAGTTTTAAAGCACAAAATCTTTTTGAAACAAAAATACTTTAAAACATGTAAATTTATCTGTAATTTTTTAAAACATGTATAAAGAATATAGATAAATTTAATTATTTTTTTATTAAAAATACGTGCAAAAAATACATATAAATTTATCAATTTTATTGAAAACACATATAAATAACACAGATAATTTATCTGTACCTTTTCAAAAAATGTATAAAGAACACAGATAAATCTATTTATTTGCATTATATGTGTTGATATGTAAACAGATAAATTTATTTGTTATGTATAAATAAGCAGACAGATAATTTTATTTGTTTGCATTATCTGTGTTGATATAAAAATAGATAAATTTATCTGTATATTAGACGAATGAATATCAAACAGATAAATTTATCTGTTTGCATTAGCTGTGTTAATATGAAAATAGATAAATTTATCTGTATATTAAACAGACGAATATTAAATAGATAAATTTATCTATTTGTATGGTATTTTTAGGAGAAATCACGCAATTAAACCTTGCACGTTAAAATTTTTGTGCGTTAAAATATTTTTTTTGGATCTTTTTCTGAAATTTCCTTCAAAAAACTATTATATTCTTTGGATTCCACTTACTAAGACGATCCAGAAAAATAATTCTTTGCCAAAATATGAAAAAGGTATAGAGAAGTGTTTATTTTTGTCTTTAATTAATATTTTTAATCTTTTTGTAATTATTTTGATTTTTCTAATTGAAAACGATTTGAAAAAATTAAAAAATTCGGTTAAAAGGAAAAAAAATAAAATAAAAAGAGAAAGCATGATGGAGAAGAAGAATATCAATATTATTACCTTTAAATACAAATAGAATAACCGTAATTTACGCTAGTTCTATAATAGCTAAAATATGTGAAGTTTCTCTTTACCAACTTAGACATCTCTTCACAAAAAGGTTTTTTTTTTTTTTTTTTACCAACACTCCCTTTGTTGCCAAAATAAAAACTGTGTAGGAAAAACGTTTTGTTCCCACCAAAGGAAAATATTAAAAGGCCGGAAACTTTTGCCAACAATATTTTCCCACGCAACATTTCTCCATCGCTAAAAAGAGTAATTTTGAGATGTTTTGCCGACTTAAGGTATTTTTAGTTGGCAAATATAGGAGTTTGCCTACTAAAAATGCCTTTCGTTGGCAAAACTAGTCGCCAATGTTTTATAGCATGGGAGGTCAAATATATTAAATCCAAATATTACATTAGGTACAATATTCATAAGTAGTGTCTCTTTCTTTAGTTTGGTATGCGTGAGAAGTAAGTGAGATCATCTTGTTTTGTTTCGTATATGAGAAGGAGTAACATTAGCAATTCGGTGCTCAACCAATTCTTTTCAGTAATAGTAGCATTTTAGTTTTATATTTTGTACTGAATTCAAAGTAGTGGTATAAGAATATATGTGGACATGAGAATTATATGTACTCAGAAGATTAGTTGAGGCAAAACGTTAAAAATTCTTAAAAAAATAAAAAAAATTATAAACCCATTCTAAATATAATTGCTGTCTATTCATTTGTAAAAAAAAAAAAACCTAGTTATTTGGGGGCTTGTGCGAAGTGGGGTTGAAATTTTAAGTAGTGGCACTATCACTTTCTCTTATTGTAACACCTTTATAACACTTCCCTCGTACTCTTTACTTTCAATAGTTTGTTTCAGTCAATTTTTTTTGGGTGCAATTAGAGTTAGCGTAGTTAAAAATATTTACTTTTAAACTTTGTCATATAAGAGGAATCGAAAATATAAGACATTTAAATAAAAATATAAAAAAATAGAGAAAATAAAAATAAAACTATTTAAAAGAATGGACTTTCAACCAAAAGTTCAAAAAAATAAGTTTTAACCTGCAAAATTTATTAACAAAAATTTTAACGCGTAAGGTCCAACTGCGCGATTTCTTCCAAAAATACATTGTAAACAGATAAATTTATCTGTTTGATTTTTCTCTGTTTAATATGTAAATAGATAAACTTATCTATTTTTCATAACAAACAGATAAATTTATCTGTTTGATGTTCATCTGTTTAATATGCAAATAGATAAATTTATTTGTGTTCTTTATACATATTTTGAATAAGTACAAATAAATTTATCTGTATTCTTTATGCGTACTTTCAATAAAAAATAGATAAATTTATATGTATTCTTTATACATTTTTGAAAAGACACAGATAAATTTATCTGTTTTATGATATTTTTATTTCAAAAAGACTTTACGCGTTAAAATTTTTATGCGAATAGACCTTACTCGTTAAAATTTTTTATGCTGAATAAAAAATAGTAAACAACCTATAAATTAAATTATTCACCAATTTTCCATTAAAAAAACTCGGTTAAACACCCAAAATAAGGACAAATTCATTTATCACCGTAATGTCACACACATCATAACCTCACTTGGCTTTCAAATTTCAATCCGTCTTTCCCAAGAAAAATTACTATAATATATATGGGTCCAAGATCACCTGATAATGAAAAATCATCACAGCTGTTGTTGGATTTATTACCAAATATATGGTGATCCCACCTAAATGGACCGTGTAAAAGTAATTCTCTTTTTCAAGGCATCTCCTTTGTTTATTTCAATAGCAAGGCCACTTTTGTGATCTCTCCCAAGTACAGCAATCCTCTTCGTTAACAATGGCCACTAAGACAATGTTGGAGGTCGCTGGTGGTGCTGAGGATCCGGCCCCCCCGGGGCGACTCTCGACGTGTCCACCATCATCCTTCGATTCCCCGACCTCATCTCGGAGAAATTGAATCCCATTTCACGTAGAAAACGCCGGCTATGATAATCTATTATGTTCTGCACGGCAGTCCCTGGACCACCATAGCTAGTTGCTCTTGAATCCATCACTAGTTGTGCTAAAAAAATGAATAAGATGAATGTTGAAACTCGAATGGTGGCAGCGGCAGCGGCAGCGGCACCGGCACCGGTGGTGGTGGAATTAGCCATCTCTAGGCTAAATTCTCAGTAATTGGCTAAAGAGGAAGCAACCAGAGATTAGGCTATCAGGGCAAATGATGTAACTTAGCAAGTAAACTATATACTTATATAGAATGAAAATGCAGGCCTTCTCTCTCTCTCTCTCTCTCTCTATCTATCTCTCTCTCTCAAATGGAGTTGTTTTTCTTGCAATTCCATTATCTCATAATACACAAAGCTTATGTCATGCTTGATATGGAGTTGAAATTGAATAAGATCGAAGGAATTACTAAAAGTATGTACTTACATATTTTTTATGCTATAGTAGATAATCAAATCAAATCAAATTATTGTTCCAATTTGCCATAATTGATAATATTATATATATTATGAGGGCATCTTTAATTACATTTATTGAGTTACTGGAATTTGTCTTAAACTCTCATTAGTCTTAGATTATTAATGTACATGAGATTTATAGCGAGAAATGAATCATATATTAATATTGTTTGTTTTAAAGAGTAGATTATTTACACCAAACTAAGAGATTAATGATAGAATTATTTTTTGAAGTTACATATTTTCACTTTGAAACAAAACTACTTTACATGTTGAGGAGGTATAAAAGTAATTCAGACCCTAGTCCCATGGTATCAAAATCTAATACAATACCGTGACATGTTTGGATGTAGGATTAAACAGAGGGGTGAGGCTATTTAAAAATAGTTCCATATAGGACTATATTTAAAAAGCAGTTGGTGGGAGTTAATCTTACTAAAATCATGTTAAACCAAATAACGTATTATTTATCTTTAAATTATTCTACCTTCAACCAAACACTTTTCGGTACAACAAAATATTACATTAATAGTTCAATTCATATTACACCAAATTTAATAATCCAAATACACTAATTGTCCTATAAAAATTGTTCTTCAACCAAACAAGTCCCCCATGGTATTCTAATTCTATCCATTTTGAGCATGTTTATTTTGAGTGAAATAAGAAAGTCTATATTGAATTAATAGTATAGACTAAATTTTATCTTAGTTGGTGTTTTTTGTGTTCATGCTTAATTGGTCAAATTAGACACCCAATCCCTTAGATGAGGGAGAAGTAGGTGGGGAGTAGGGGTTGGATAAAGAGGAAAGCAATTACGGAGAGAAAAGATTAACCTGAATAATAATTTTGTCTTTTAATCTTAGAGAAATTTTAGTATAATTTTTATTATCAACTGATAATAGAGTTTTAATTTCATAACAGTTTTTTTACAATTTTAGTTTAATGCGATTAGTGATACATTTATCAGTTTATAAAACTGAGATATTTGTTAAATAAAAATATATCACTTTCTATTCCCAACAGTTATGATGACTTGATAAATATATCACTTAGAATTCTCTGTTTGTCCAAAACAGAAAAGATTAATTTTTAAATTGAAACAAATTAAATATAATATAATTATTTCAAATTTAATAGGACTAAATCTTTTAAAATAAAAGTTATGGGACTAAATCTTTTATGAGATCTAAAAAAATAATTAATCTTTACATTTTTCTTAATCTTACTTTTATAATATGTTTATTAATGACTTTCTTGCTGTTTTTTGTTCATGTTTTTCTTAATTTTTAAAATTTCTACTTTTTACTTTTCTTCCTTTTACATTTTTGGTTTTATTATTTATGAATTAGTTAATTAAATTCTAATCATTATCTTTTACTTTCTAATTTTATTAGTAACTTTTTTTTCTTTAACTTTTTGGTCTTGAGATTATCCATGCATTTTGACCTTTTTTTTAAAAACATTTTTGTTCTTTTTTTTTTCTTTGTCTTATTGATATTATTTACCAACATTTCAATTGTATTTGCTCAATATAGACACAACTAGCTAGCTAGGTGTTCCACTGCAAAGTAACATAGAAAAAAAATAAAATTATTAACATACTTAATCTTTGTCTTTCCATTTTGATAAACAAACAAATAAAGGGATAAACAATGCAATGAAAATTCAATTCTAAAACTATTAGTGATGAAAAACTTAATCCCTCTTAATCTTTAAATATTTTTAATCCACCCACTCTGATCACCTCAAATTTCGCAAAACAAACAAGCCCTAATTGTGTTTGCAGCTCCACTCAACCTGATCTCCCTCGCTTTGGAAGATTTGTTAACTTCTCCTTCCTCTTGGTCTCCTTGCATTATCATCAATAAATATTGGGTTTTCAAGTTGGCTGTCTAGTCATCCTGTGCTCCTCATTAGCTCTTTACATAGACCTAAAACATAAATAAACTGTACCTATTGCTTTAATTCATGTGCCAAATTATGCTACTTAATTCATTAACTTATCTCATATTATAGTATTGTTTGACATTATTGAAACAAATTATTTATATATTATAATTAAAAAAATAATATAGTTATAATTTATAGCAGAAGTTGTGAGTGTTTAAAAAAAATATGAATTAAACTAGTTATTTATAGGAAAAAAATAATTGCAGCTTGTAGCAAAAGTTTTTTTTGCTTAAAAAAAATAACTTATTGCTAAAACTAGTAACAAAAATCTAAAAATTGTTACTGAAAACAATAATAGGCCCGTTTTTCAACCGAATCGCCTTAACAACTATTTGTTTTTCAAAGAAAAGCTGCTTTCCATTCCTTAATTAAATTGGCTCTCTATTCTTTGTTTTCTTGGTTAATTTTCTTATTTGATGAATTTACTTTATTTTTGTTGCACAAATGTGGGATGAATCATCTTTTCTATTGAGCAATTATTCAATTTCACTTGTGCTATTGCCGAAAAGAGACCAGGACCACACATTTGTTATTTAATAAGAAAAATGAAATTTCATTAACATTCAAAGTAAGATAATTACATCAAGTTCATAACAATTAAGAAACAAATAGCATCAATGCCAATAATGAAACTATTTTCCTATATAAAGTCGATCAAAAAAGTATATCAAATGTAATAAGACATATTAAAAGAAAAAAAAAACACCTCCATGCAGGGAGAATCACATGCAAATCTTCAAGGTGGAAGAATTATAGACATCAACGTCATAATGCATTATTAAATCATACTAAAAAATAAACCTCGACAAATATAAGACAAAAACTTATCACCATGAGCCAAACATCACCGTTATTCTTCACAATAGATGGAATAACATCATGGTCTCCATTAAATGCTCATAAAATTAAAAACTTATTGAAAGCTCGCTAGTAGTGTTTGCTTAGCTTTTCGATCTATTTGTACCGATCTTGAAGATATCAAGATCAAAAAAAGCTACTTGGAAATAATGAAGTGTTGGAGAATACAAATGCTGAGAAAAAATATAACCCAAAGAAAAGAAGGGTAAATTACACTGATCTCTCATTAGATTTAGCAAAATATTAACCACCTCTCATATGGTTTCAAAAACATCATTAATCTCCCATGATATTTTAATTTTAACATCAATTAAGCCCAACGTTAAAATATTTAACGAAAATCACCATTCTCATCTCAAAACTGCCCTCAAAACCATCTCACCCCCCAAAATCACCCCACCCCCCAAACCATCCCCAAAACCACCCCACCCCCAAAAAAACAAAGTAAAAAGCAAACCATACACAAAATAGAGAAAAAGAGAAAAAGAACAAATATGAGTGGAAGATGAGAGGGGATCAAGAGAAGAATGGAGGAGAAGGAGAGAGGGAGATCAAAGAGGATAGAAAGAGAAAGATTAGAAGGGAATTGCATCTCTACCTCTTTCTTTAGTTTAAAAATTCTAATTTTTACACATAGAGAGAGTGAGAGAGACAGAATAACTAAAGCTCCGTTTGTTTCGACAGAAAATATTTTTCATATTCTTTGGTGTTTGATACGATGTAAATTAAAAATTAACGAAAAATATTTTTCAAGTCACAATGGAAAGTAAGTTGATTTTGGTGGAACACGTTTTCCATTTTTATAGGGCGAAAAAATTTTCCACCCTTACTAGTGAGGGTCTAAGGTCAGGGGTCAAGAGGTTTGGGGTGCCAGGAGTTTTGGGAGTTCGAGAGTCCAGGGTCTCGAATCCTAGGTCCCAAGGGACTAGGGATTTAGGGTCACGGGTGTCGGGAGTCTAGGGTCCTAAGGATCCTAGGGTCTCATAAGTCTTAGGGGACTGAGGGTCCAAGGTCTCGAGAGTCTAGGGTCCTAGGGGTTGAGAGGTCTCGGGGTCCCAGAGGTCCAAGGTTTCAAGATCCCAAAGGTCTGAGGTCATAAGGGCTTGGGTGTCCAAGGAGTCTTAGGGTCCTAAGGATTCAAGGTCCTAGAGATTTGAGGTCCCAAGGTACCAAGGATTCAAGGTTCCAAGAGTCTAGGCTCTCTTGGTTTTAGGGTCTGGGGTCACGGGGGTCTTGGGGGTCCCGAGAGTCCGAAGGTTTGTGGCCTCGGGGTCCTGGGGTTCTGGGTCCCAAAAATTTGGGCTCCCAGGGGTCCCAGGGTATCGGGGGTCTAGTGTTTCGGGGTCCTAAGGGTCTTGGGGGTCCCAGGGTTTCGGTGGTCCGGGATTTAGAGTACCAGGAGTCTAGGGATTCGAGGGTCTAAGATCATGGGATCCCAAGGTTTGGATCAAGGGTATCAGCATCCCGAGAATTCAAGGTTCCCAGTAATTGTCCAATTATTTCGTTTATTATATTTTGTCTTGTTTAATAGAAAGGTAGCAGTGGGATTGTTCAATTATTAAATTTTAGTAATTATGAGTTATGAAATAATAATAATTTTTTTATAAAAATCAAACAACATAAAATATTTTTTTAGAAAATATTTCATATGACAACCAAATACAGAAAAATAAGTCATTTTTTAGAAAATATTTTCTATTGAAAAATATTTACAACTCAAACAAACTGGACCTAAGTGTGATGCACGCAATTATTGATTTGGCAAATCTCCTTGAGAGCTTTCTAATATGGTACAATTTGAATTTTTCAAAATTAATCTGAAGTCTAAAATGCCTCCAAATTTCATCAATATGCACCCCGCATCAACATCACTTGATGAAGGCTATAAAAACAACTCATTAAGAAGATAAGTGGACCTCACTAAGAGGATAAGTGGATATAGAGGTCAAATGAGAATCTTTCTTTATTATGACATTTTAACTATTTTAAGCTTTGCTGAGTCAAACATAATATCAAAAGGTTAGACGTGATAGAGGAACCAATGGGCTAAGGGACTACTCAAACTAAAGTTTCCTTTTTCTTCTTTCTCTCTTTCTCTCTCTTTTTTATTTTTTATTTTTATTTTAATTTCCACATTATTAATTTGCACAAAATTAACCATTATCTGTCATTGGAGAGGTCACTGTTTGTTTATTCTTTCTCATAGTTAGTTTAATGAAATAATCTGTATAATAAAATACCTTATGTTTTTAAATTATATGTGAGAGAATTATCTTTGAATGGTTTAAATATTTTCAGTTTATAAATGAACGGTTGAGTTAATTTAGCACAAATCTAAATTCTTGCCTACTTCTCAAGATGTTATTATTGCACATCTTTTGTTTCTTTTTACACCTATTTTATTTGTAAGATACAATTTTTTTTTTAAAGATACAAACAATTAAACATAAGTTACGTTAGCATCTCTTTTACGCTAGATACCCAATTCGATCTCTCTTTCTAACCAAGGTTTTTACTTTTTATTTTTTTCTAATTTTTTTATCTTCATAAATTAATAAATTAATAATGTTATATTTTTAATTGAGCATCTTAAAATTAGCTAATTAACTAATTAATTATTAAATTATTAATATTATTTTTTATTTTACTCTCAAATTACTAAATTTCGATAATTGAGTGTCCTTAGGAACAAGTAATAACTAGTAATTTATAATGACTGTTACCAAGAAATAATTCTTCCAAGTCGAGATTGCCAGAGAAAGAATAATATATGCTCCAACGATTGTGATTGTAGTTTGATGTTGTATTTCAAGATTTCCTTAAATAATATGAAGCTCACAAAGACTTTAAGGAGAAATTAAAAGGATTACCATTCCTTCAATATAAAATATAAATGGATTAGGAATGAGAACTAGTCAAAAGAAATTGAATTCTTTCTATGGCTTACTTTGCCATTCCTATGATTTTGCTAGTTCTAATCTTTATTTTTTTCCTTTGGTGGCCTGTTTATATACTCTATCTTCTTTCCAACAATTTCAATTTGGCATTTCTAGTAACTATCTATAACTACGTCCACATTGCATCTCTTATTTCAAGGTCATGTTTAATTGATTGGATTAATAATGAGATAATCTATAATTCTACTTGATAAGTAATCTAATGGGACTAGTAGTGAGTGAATTATTGATACTACATTCTCTTAAGTATTGTATATTCAATATTTTGTGGGATAGTTATCAAATGAATATTTAATCCTTCCATTATTTGTTGAATTCAAAAAAAAATAATTTTATAAGATATATAATCCAATCACATGTCTAATACGATCAATCAAGCATGCCCAAGTGTCTTACCTATAACTCTTTGTTGCTTCACTATTGACATATGTCATTAATCGCTTATACTTGTCATAATTAGTATTTTCAACAACTTTAATTTCCCTTGTACTCCCTATAAAAAAAATAAAAAACAACTTTAATTTCCCTGCTTTTATTTTGAAAATAATTGCAATGACCTTTGATTGCTTTATCAATAGTATATAATTGTTATAACTCCCAATACTTTTATTGATTGTCACTTGTCAAGTTATCGATGTTGTGTAACCGCTAACCCCATTTAAAATAAAGTCATCTTACCCATTTCAAGCGCGAGTAAGAGTTGGGCAAAAAGATTAAAAATGTAAATAAAATACCATAACTATATTGTCAAAACAAATAGAAAAATACAAAAACCATAAACAAAGAACTTAGAATAAATTCTTACAAACAGTCGCAAAAATCGAAATAAAGCAAATGATTGATGCTAGTGTTGGACGCTATTTTTTAAAGATAAATTCGTCCCCCACAGTGGTGCTAATGGGATTCACGGACATTAATATCTCATAATACAACGATCACACCCGGAGAAGAAGCACTCAATTCTACAGGTACAACGAATCGACAAGTGTTTTTACATTTCGACTCTTTAACTTGCACACACACTTAATGTAATGAAAGAAGAGATATTGGATGCCAAATTTTGTGCATGATGATGCGTTTAAATAGCCATTGAAATGAATTTTTGAAAAAATTACTGCACTTGTTCAAAATCGGTTTAACTTTTTATTGTCGACGCTCAAGCGCTCTGCGAGCGCCCAACACTGAAGTTCAAGGGGGCATTGGCGCTCAAACGTTTAGCAAGCGCCTTGTGAGCACCCAACACTGGACAGGTGGCGCTTGTGTGCTCCGCGAATGCCCTATTCTGGTCTGGTTTCCCCGCATGGGTGCTCGAGTGCTTCGTGAGCGCTTGATTCTGGAAAATGGCCTTTGGATTTTGACTCGTTGGGTTAACAGTAACCGAATTTAAAATTTGAATTTTAAAAATTTTATTTAAATAAAAATTTGAATAAATTTTATCTAAAAATATATAAACTACTCGGGTCGACCCACGACCTGAACTGGCCTGACTTGGATCGGCCGGTCAGTCAGACGGACGGCAATGGCAGCGCGTGCATGTGTGTGAAATGGGTCGAATCTACCGTTGGGTAGGTCCTCTCCCGTCTAAAAATTGGGCACCACCAAAGGACCCTCTCCTTAATCCAACTCTAGTTTATATATACCCAATAAGTTTCTCAAGAACTTTCAATGTGGGATTGAAGTTTCGCACTTCCATTAAACCCAGCAAAACTCATGTTCAAACAACAACTTTAAACATCAATTTCTCATTCACCTCTTATCAAATTTTAGCAAATGAATATACATCATTCATCTCCTCACGAAAGAGAATGCGTAGCACCCAAGACCCAACTCAAAATACGGATGGGTCCTACATTTATTTTGGCCCAAAGTTTGCTAAAAAATAAGATTATAAAATTTTGATTTTAATAATCCCTCACATGAATGAGAAATGACTATAAAATCAATGCAAATGCAAACACACAAAAAGAGTACAAGCAAAAATCTCCTACATAGTGATAGGTGGCTTGTGGCTTTGAATCTTCCCTTGTGAAAGTCTATCGGATTTATTAACTGATAAGTGACCATGATGTCTTGAACTATTCAACCGTTTGTATAAACCAAGATAATAGAAAATCACACAGGATATTTTCTAACATCGTTTGGTTATCATGATTGTGTTCATTTCGGCCTTGAACAACCTAGTTTTCATAAGTGCTTTAGAGAAATTTAGCATTATCATTCTCAAAGAACCGACCAAGTTCACACTAACATAAGTGATTTCTTATTAGAGTATCCTGCAATACTTTACTTGAATTTTTAAAATATAAAAATTATTAAAAGCGTAGCTTATTCTTAACTCACTATAGGTATCACAGTGCCATCTTAGAAATGGGTAGGAGAGATTACCTCCACTGTGATCCTCCTGAGTAATTCACAACTTAGTTGTCCCTTTGAACCTAGATCTTAGGATCTCCAGTCAGCTAGGTTGGGTGTCCATTATGATGACTGTTTAAGTTATTGACTTTAAATTCATTCCCCTTGATGATTGATAACTTGCTCTCTAACTAAACCTTTAGTTAGCGGATCCGCGATGTTATCCATTGACTTTATATAGTCTATTATGGTAACTCTATTAGAGAGAAGTTGATTTATAGTATTGTGTCTTCGACGAATATGTCGAGACTTACCATTATACATATTACTCTGTGCCCTTTCAATTACTGATTGGTTGTCGCAATAAGTACAAATTGTAAGCACATGTTTTGTCCACATTGGAATGTACTCTAGGAATTGGTAAAGCCATTTTACTTCTTCCTCTGCTTTATCGAAAGTAATAAATTCAGTTTCCATTGTGGACTTGGCGATACACGTTTGCTTGAAAGATTTTCAAGACACTGTTGCACTAGCCAAAGTAAAGATATATCCACTCGTAAATTTTGAGTTTTTGGTATCAGATATCAAATTCGCGTCGTAAAACCCTTCTGCTATGCCTGGATATCTCGAATAGTGCAATTCATCGTTATGGGTGTATCTCAAATGTCTTAGAATCCTAACTATTGCCATTTAGTTATTTATCCCTGGATTACTCGTATATCTACTAAATTTATTGACAATACACGTAATGTCCGGACGGGTACAATTAGCCACGTACATTAAACTGCTAATAATTCAGAAATACTCTAGTTAAGATATGTCATCTCCAGTATTCTTCGATAGTAGTAGAGATTTAAATCTAGAAGTGTTCTCGCTGGATAATTATCATTTTTCTTGAATTTTTCAAGAATTTTCTCAATATAATGTGATTGAGACAACACATATCCTTCAGATGTTCTAGAAATTTTAATTCCTAGTATAACATCTGCAACACCAGATCTTTCATGTCAAATTTACTGTTTAACATTCTCTTGGTAGTTTTAGTCATATCTTGATTACTACCAATAATGAGCATATCGTCAACATAGAGACACACAATAACATCTCATTTTTGTGTCTTTGAAATAGACGCGCTTGTCACATTTATTCATTTAAATCTATTTGGCATCATTACGTTGTCAAATTTCTCATGCCATTGTTTTGGAGCTTGTTTGAGACTGTACAAACATCTAACATGCTTATACACTTTCCTTTTTTTTTCCTGGAACCACAAAACATTCAAGTTGTTCCATATATATTTTCTCATTTAATTTTCCATTTAAAAATGTTGTTTTAACATCCATTTGGTATATCTCAAGATTGTACAAGGTTGCTATAGCAATTAACATCCTTATTGATGTTATCCTTATAACCGGAGAATATATCTCAAAATAGTCCACCCCTTCCTGTTGCTTGTATCATTTGATAACAAGTCTTGCTTTTATATGTTTATTGAACCATCTGCTTTTATTTTCTTCTTGAATATCTATTTACGTCTCAGAGATTTATTACCAGGTGAAAGCTCCACCAATTTTCAAGTACGATTTTGCATAATGGATTCAATTTCACTATTGACAGCTTCTTTTCAATAAGGTGCTTTAGGTGTGGACATAGCTTCCTGAAAGTTTTGGGGCTCATTTTCTAATAAATAAGTTAGAAAATTTGGACCAAAGGATTTTTGAAGTTCTAACCCTTTTATTGTTTCTGTGTTCATCTGCATTTTCTTTTTGATCTTGACTATTGCCCGTTGTAGTGTTGTAAGTCCTTTTAAGAGGACTTGATTCTCATGTAGAAGTATACAGAAAGACATTTTCAAAAACCTATGCATTTTTTGATTCAATAATAGTATTTACATGCATATTCTCAATTTATGACGTATGTATCAGAAATCGATATGCACTACTATTATTTGCATATCCAATAAATATACAGTGAACGATTTTTTGTCCTATTTTTGTTCTTTTGGGAGCAGGTACCGCCACCTTAGTCAAACACCGCTACACCTTTAAGTATTTGTAAGAAAGTTTATGACCCTTCCACAATTCATATGTCGTTTTATTTTTTTTCTTGTGGAATAACTTTTTGAGAATATAATTTGTGGACAACAAAGCTTCCCCGCAGAAGTTTTGAGGTAAACTATAACTTATCAAAATGACATTCATCATTTTCTTTAAGGTACTATTTTTTCGTTCAGTAACACTATTTTGTTGAGGCGAATAAGGTGCCGTAGTTTGGTGTATAATATATGTTCTGAACAGAACTCACCAAAAGGTGATTCATATTCATCACCTCTATCACTTCAAAAAAAATTTATTTTCTTGCCAAATTTATTCTCAACTTCGTTCTTATACTGTATAAACATGAATAATGCCTCATTTCTACTTTTCAATAAGTAAGTATAATAATATCTTATACATATATAATAATATCTTATACATATATCTATAAAAGTAATAAAATACATTTTACCATCTCTAGTTTGCACAAATTTTAAGTCACAAATATCACTGTGAATTAATTTTAGTGGTTCGGTACACCTTTCAACTGAATGAAAATGCAATTTAGCAAGTTTTACTTCCACACAAATTTCACATTTATGATTTGGATCAATGTGAAATTTAGGCAAATAGCCATTGTTAATCAACTTACGTAAGGTATCATAATTAACATGACTTAACTTGTCATGCCACACATTAGATAACTCAAACATATAAGCAGAAGGAGAAGTTGTCTTATTAATTATAGGGAATACGACCATTACATTGAGCTTGAAAAACCCATCACTCGCATACTCCTTTCCCACAAACATTCCACTTTTGGTGAGAATCACCTCATCTGACTCAAAGACTAGCCTGAAACTCCTCTTACTCAACAATGACCTTGAAACTAAGTTCTTCTAGATATTCGGGACATGCAGTACATCATTGAGTGTCAGTTCCTTGCTAGACGTCATCTTTAGAATCACCTTCCCTTAACTTTCACTCTTAGAAGTCGAAGAATTTCCCATAAAGAGTTGATCTCAATTCTCCACTGAATGATAGGTTGTGAACATTCTCTTATCTGAACACACGTGATGAGTAGCCCAAGTGTTTACCCACTACTTTCTTGGATTGCCGACCAAGTTCATTTCAGACACCACAACAGAACAGCTAATTTTTGACACGTCGCATGACAGATTCTTCACTTATATCATATTAGCTTGGGTAATTTTCTGCTTCTTGCCGGGGTTCCCTAACTCTTCCGCTTGCAGCAGTCCATAGCCAAATGTTCTGGCTTGTCACACACATGGCATTTTCCTTTGAATTTATTTGTGTCACCGCCATTGAAGAGAACTTCCTTTTATTTTTGAATTTTTGCCCATGTTCCACCATGTTGGCTTTAGACTCTATAGAGGGATTTCTAAATTTTTTATCTGAGACTCTATTGTCTTTTTCAATCATCAGTCTCGCAATCAAATCCTTAAGTCGCATCTCCTTGCGTTTGTGTTTAAGTTAATTTTTGAATTCTTTCTAAGATGGCGACAATTTTTTAATAATTGCAACCAGTTGGAATGATTCACTTATTATCATTCATTCTGCAAGAATTTCATGTAGGATCAACTGGAGATCTTGAACTTGACTGATTACAGCCTTAAAATCCACCATTTTAAAGTATAGAAATCTACCGAAAATGAATTTCTTCATTCCAGCATCTTTTGTTTTGTACTTCTTGTCCAGGGATTCCCAAAGTCCTTTTGCTTTTGGGATTGGCTATACACATTATACATTGTGTTATCCAACCTGTTAAGAATGTAGTTCCGACAAAGAAAATCAACATGTTTCCATGCTTCCACAGTGGCAATGACTTGCCTATCTGTCTCGTCCTCCTTCAGAGTAGGCGAATCTTCATTATGAAATTTCGCCAAGTTCAGAGTCGTGAAATAAAATAATATCTTCTATTGCCATCTCTTGAAATAAGAATTGCCAAATTTTTTTGAATTCTCCCCGTGATTCACAGGTGTAAACACCCAAATTTGACCCCGCCCAATCTTAGATGAATCCGATGATGAAAATAGGTGGAATGGTACTTCAGTACGATCCTCGGAAAGTGAATCAAGCTCGGTATTTGAACTCAAAACCTTCAAACCAATGAAATTTTGCCGAACCATCGAAACTTACTGCCCAAGTAAGGCGACCGCCAACTTCCATCACTGCGACCGCCATAGAACTTTGTAGAAACCCTAGCCAAAAGTGGCGACCGCCAACTCCCGTCATGGTGACCGCTAACTCCCATCATGGCGACCGCCATAGAACTTTGTAGAACCTTTCAAAAACATGGCGACCGCCATCTCCAAATGGCCAGACGTGTCCCCAAAATATGGCAGCATTTCATTGGCTGATGAACTCTATAAATACCGTACCCCTGGTACGTTTTTCAGGATAGAAATGAGTGTGAGGTTTTGAAAGTTAAATTCTGTCGAGTTGCCAAGTAATTCCGACCCCCGACGCCGAAGTCCTGCCAAAATACCGGGTCTCGATTCTCCAATACCTACATTTAAAGCCCTAGCTTGGAATCACCATCCGAGGATTGAAGCACATTCCCCAATTTGAGGATTCCACGATTCAGGTAACTTGTTTGGATCCCCGGTCTTTCTAGTTCTATTTTATCTCTTTTGGAGTGATCGGGTTAAATTTTAATTTCAAATTGCTTATTCTTTCCATTTATATAATTAATATCGTTTACTTCCTATAATTTAATTGTTTTCTCTACTTCTTTAGTTATTAATTTCCTCACATTCACACTAAACACATTTGTTATTTCTTTTACTTAATTCATTGAGAAAGTGCTAACATATTTTGACAATTACAACTAATTAATATTGTTAATTGTTATAATCTAATGCACTTACATAAAAATAGTTGTAATAGTCAATATTACATCTATTTAAATTCTAGTATTTTATTCTATTTTTTTTCTTTCCTTTTACATTAATTTAACATTCTAGCATTCATTTTTTTTTTTTTTACTTTCAATAGTATCCTATTTTATATTCTTGTAATATAGTTTATTATTAATGTCTTTTAGTTAAACGTTCCATTTCTAGCTAGAACATTTCATTTCTATTTTTTTAAAGCATTAATTTAATGTTCTAGTAGTTATTTTGTATTTTCTCTTTTTAATGTAATGTATTTTTCTAGCATTTTTTTCTTTTAATGTAGCATTCTATCTTCTTTTATCATCAATTTTATTTTTTTAATACTAATGCTCCACTTTCTTTTCTTTCTTTTTTTTAGTTTAAGCATTAATTTAGTTCTCCTTTGCTAGTTTTTTATTTTTTTATTTTTCATCTTCTTTTTTTCTTTCCTTTTAATGCTAGTGTAATTTCTTTTTCTAGTATTTTATTAATCTAATTTTTTTTTAAAAGTTACATTTTCTCTTTTCTTTTCTTTTGAAGTAAAATTAATTTTATTTATATAGTATTTCTTTTACTAAACCCAAAAATCCCAAAAAAGACTTTTAAGTTGATTTTCACTAGCATCATAATTTTTTTTCTCATAATAATTAAAACTCAATTACCATTTTCATATCACTTCTTTCTTTTATTTTATTTTTTTTATTCTCTTTTAACATGTAAAATGTTAATAACTAAAATTTCTTTTCTAAAAAAAAAAACTTCCTTTGTTAGCTTAATTTTTCTTCTATAATATTTTTCTTTTCTTTTCTTTTCTTTTATTAACTAAGCAAAAAAATCATAAAATATCTTGTAGCATTTTTTCATCTTTTATGTAAATAATTAGATTTCTTTCTTAATAGCATTTTTTACTCTTCTTATTTTGTCAAATTTTTTTCTTTTATTTTGAAACTTTAATTTCTCTTTAAATATAAAACCCTTTCTTTCCTTTTGTTAGCAAATTTTCTGTTAATAATTTCTTTTCAATGCATTTCTCAATTCTACTTAGTTTATTTTCTATCTAGTTTAGTTTATTTTTTTTACCTGGTTTATTTTATACCTAGTTTGCTTTGGCATTATACATATTTTGGACATTTTCTTTAAAACCATGCCTTTAGCTTATTTTTGCTTACAATCCGTGCTTAGGTAATTTTAGCAACTTTAGCATTTTATTCCTTTAACCAAATCATGTTAATTTAGATTGCTTAAACAATATCGCATGGGGTATATTTTATGTATCCTTTATATAGAAATTGTATGCTATAGGACTTAGGATTTTTTCTTTGACATTTATATGACATTTATACGTTTTGGAGTGCTATGTACATATTTTATGTATTTTTCATATTTAATTTTGGATGTTCTATCTTTGCCTCTATTTTTTTTATTTGCATGTATTTGAGAAATCATATTAAAGAACCAATGATGATTAGTAGAGGCTAACCTTATAGTTGGATGAACGGGATGCCTAACACCTTTCCCGATTCGTACCTTAGCTCCCGGACCCACTTTCTCTGGTTAACGTTTCCAAGATCAGTAAGCCATTTTTATTTTTTTTAGTTTTTCTCAAAAACTAAGTGACAACTCTACTTTCAATAAAAATGAATTTTTAAAATTTGATTTTCAAGGTATTAAAAGGTTTCTCAAATATCTTTGAATTCTCATATTTTTAACTATTTTTCAAAACCCCTGAATCCGAATCATATATTGGGTACAGTAGGAACGACCACATGTACAATAGGCGCACTTGCAGGAGAAGTGGTTGTGACTGTAGTTCGAACACTGACATTTTCAATGACCATTTCTGTATAAACAGAAGATTAATACACAATCAAATACTTATAAATTTAAAACAAGTAGCTGGATAACCATAAACAAAATATAATAGAAAAGAAAAATTGGAAAGAACACGGGTTTTAAAAACCAGAAATAGAATAGGATTTAAATGAACAGGAAATAAAATCTGTAAAGCAATAGTATAATAAAAGTTTTTCTTTCCAAAAAATCGAATAAAATGTCAATACTGTACTATCAAAACAAATACAAAAATACAAAAATCGTAAACAAAGAATTTAAAATAAATTCTTACGAACAGTCAATAAAATCGAAATAAAAAAAGTGATCGAGGCTAGCATTGGACGTTATTTCCTTAAGATAGATTCATCCTCCACAATTGTGCTAGTGGGTTTCACGGACGTCAATCTCCTAGGATACAATGATCACACTAAGAAAAGAAGCACTCCAATCTACGGGTACAGCGAACCGACAAGTGTTTGTACTCTCTGACTCTTTAACTTGCACATACAATGAATATAATGAAAGAAGGTATATTGGATGCCAAATTTCGTGCATAATGATGTGTCTAAATAGCCATTGAAGTGACCTTTTGAAAAAGTCACTGAACCTGTTTAGAACAGGTTCAACTTTTCGTCATCGGCGCTCAAGGACTCCACGAGCTCTTTGCGAGTGCTTAACACTAGAGTTCAAGGGGGGCATTCGCGCTCGAGTGCTCAGCTGGTGCCCAACACTGGACGGGTGGCGCACGACCGCTCCGCAAACGCCCTATTCTGGTCTGGTTTCCGCGCATAGGCGCTCGGGCATTCCATTTTGGAAAATGACCAATGGGTTTTGATCTGTTGGGTTAACGGTAACCGAATTTTAAATTTGAATTTCAAAAATCTTATTTAAATAATTTTTTTTAAAAATATATAAGCTATTCTGGTCGACCCATGACCCGGCCCTGGTTTGGTCGGTCAAATAGACGGCGACGGTGCCCACGTGTGAAATGGGTCAAACCCACCGTTGGGTAAGTCATCCCTTATCCACAAAATTTGGTACTCCCAAGGGATCCTTCTTCTAATCCAATTCTATCTTATATATACTCACTAAGTTTCTCAATAACTTTCAATGTGGGATTGAAGTTTCACAATTCCGTTAAACCCAACAAAATTCATGTTCAAACGATGACATTAAACATCGATTTTCCATTCACCTTGTATCTGATTTTAGCAAATGAGTATACGTTCAGCTCCTCGGAAAGGAGAACGCGTAGCACCCCAGACCCAACCTTAAAAACCGATATGTCTCACATTTATTTTAATCCAAAGTTTGTCAAAAATAAGATTATAAAAATTCAATTTTAATAGTACGTATTTCTCAACTGGGAATAATTTATGGTGCAAACAATGACAACCTAGTGCGCATAGCTCTCATTTACAATGAGTCTATTTTTATTATTAGAATTCATAATATCCAAATTGCAGCAGAGCAAACATAATACAAAGATCAAAAGCAATTAATCGACAAACTTCTTGTTGCCAATCACTTAGAAATAAGTAGTCTGGCTAGGTGTGCATAATTTGGCTCTGACACCCCTGGGCGGAGTTACATGGGCCTAGAGGGAGCTAATGCCCCAACTGGAATTTTGTCAAATATTATTTATATATTTGTAAAGAAATTAATATAAATTAATTTCAATTTTTTTATTTTATGGCAATATCCAGGTGAATTAAGAATCCTTTTAAGTTTAGGCTCTTTGCAGGAGTTTAGGAAATTATAGATTTTGGTTGGATTCTTTTGAGATTTGATTAGATAGAATCCTAAAGGGAATTATGTTTCTTAATTTAAGAGTTATCTATATGGCAATCAGATCAGAAGTCCTGGTCTGTTGTACTCACAGGTATGCACAAAGTACAAGCAGTCAATGCATTAAAAGTCTGTGAGTCTCGGCCACATGACCGCTCGAGCGGTCATCCGTCCGCTAGAGCGGTGTTCAGGCCTTTTAATTGTTTCTTTATTCTGCAGCCTGGGTTTTAGAGATTTATTTATAGATCATAAGTGATGCACGAAAATCAACTCTTGGGTCCTTAATATTCTGAACATCAAGTCTGTTCAAGAGGGAGTTTGTATATCACAAATCTGAAGATTATTCAACAGCAAATCTTAGACGGCGTTCTAAGTTTCGACGGAAGATTCTACCAGAGAAGGCTAGTACGAGGAGTCGTTGTAGTAGGAATCAAGAGGAGAGAAGTTAACGAGAATTTGGCATACAAGCTTAAGACTAGAAGATTGAGAGTAAGTCAAAAAGTCTGTAAGTTGTATTTATTTTTGTTAGTTTAGTGCTTGATTCCTGGACTTGGTATGTCCCGTGATTTTTTACCCTTTGGGTTTTCCACGTTAAAATCCTGGTGTTGTGGTTTCTTCTCTTTGAATGGTTTGTGAGGATGTGATTGATAATCGACATTAAAAATATTATTTTTCTATTAATCAGGAGAATCATATTTTTCATTTGGTATCAGAGCATGTTCTTTTTATTTTAAAAAGCTATCAATCCTAATCAATCACATACATGGAATTTCTTATAAAAGGAAACTCAACCGTTCGATCTCCGTTATTAGATGGAGGAAACTATCCCTACAGGAAAGCTCGTACGACGGTGATTCTTAAATCTATAGACGAGAGGGT
>JAOTRH010474492.1:0-26346 GCA_034768845.1 Heliamphora exappendiculata | reverse complement strand
GTCTTTGATGAATTTAGTCTTAGGCAAGCCTTTGACCAAATCTTTCTTGACAAGTTTGGATAGGAGATCCATGCTAGCATAACCTAACCTCCTATACCATAACCAACTAATTTCATTTATAGCAGAAAAACATGTAACATTTTGAGAATGTAGATTTTCAAAAATAATAGTGTAAACATTTTCAAATCTCTTTGCAACAAATAAAACTTTATTATCTTTTTTGTTTTCAACAACACATGTATCATGCAAAAATTTTACACTATAGCCTTTATCACATAATAGACTAATACTAAGGAGATTATGTTTGAGACCATCGATAAGTAGTACGTTATCAATAGATAGGGAAGAGTCCTTACTGACCTTACCTATACCAATAATTTTACCCTTGCGTTGTCTCCAAATGTTATATAACCTCCCTCCGTAGGTGTTAAGCTTAGGAATTTAGACTTGTCACCCGTCATATACCTTGAGCATCCAATATCCAAGTATCATCTTTCTTTTGAGAATGATGAGGGTCTCAAGTATACCTACAAAACAGATTAAATGATTTTCTTTGGTACCCAAATCTTTTTGGGTCCTATAGGATTAGTATTTTTCACTCTCCAAACCATTTTTGATACACCATTGTTTCTTTTTAGTGGACAATTAAATTTAATGTGTCATTTGTTCTTGCATTAAAAATAAGTTACATTTTCATAAATATCCTTTAAGTATGAGTTTGAGAAGTTCTTTGATTCTTTTACCAAATAATTTTTAGATTTGAATTTAACTTCTCCATTATAACATATTCCTTCTTTATTTAATGATCTTCTTTGTGCTCCCAAAAATTTGTCAAAATTTTCTTTCCCATTTCTAAATTTATATATGATTTTTGAGTAATTTTCAATTTTTTTTTAATTCATAGGAAATATCATTTTTAATATTTTTACCTTTCAAGTTTATAAGATCTTTTCTTAACCTATCATTTTTTTGAATAAATTACAGTGACATCCCCTGAGATTTAGTAAAACATCAACTACCACCCCTATGATTTCTTAAATGTTACTAACCTCCCATCTGATTTAGGTTTTGCATCAAATTAGTCCAACCATTAAATTTTTACTTAGTTATGCGTCGTTTGGCATGTTTTTTAAATAAATTTTTATGATCAAATCCGTTCGTTATGTAGAACTCGTCGAGTTTGTTAATTATATAAAAATTCAAATTCATCTGATACCTGTAGCTAAGTGATTGAGTAACATTTGTTTAACAATATTTTTTAACTTATAATTTTTATTTATTTATTTATTAGTAGATCTTATTCAATCACTAAGTTACAGATATCAGATGAATCTGAATTTTTACATTCTAAACAAACTCGACGAGTTCTACATAATGAACGGATTTGATCATAAAAATTTATTCAAAAAACACGCCAAACAAGGCACAACTGAGCAAAAATTTAATGGTTAGACTAATTTGATGCAAAACCTAAACTAGATGGGAGGTTAATGATATTTTAGAAACCACATGGGTGGTGGTTGATATTTTACTAAATCTCAGGGGAGGTCACTGTAATTTACCCATATACTTTTGGTATTTTGAACTTATTATATAAATAACAGTATTAAGGGAGCGAACCCTAATTCTGGGTGCTCTCTCATTCATCGTCACAATAATTCTCTCTCAGCTCTCTCTTCTATTTTTCTGTGCCCATACATCAATCTTAACAAAACCAGACAACTAAATTAGAGTTATGTTCCAACTAACTTAGGTTTCATGTTTTAGAGTTATTTTTCATGGAATTTCTTGTGGGTATGCCATTTGGGCTCAAAGGAATTATTATTCATTGTTTAGAAAGACGAGTATTTAGGAATCTATTAGTACCCCTATGCCCTCACGCTTATATAATGTAAATTACTTGTGGGCTAAAAGATATTAGCATTCCTTAACAAGAAAGACAATTAATATATATTTTCGTAAGAAATTATTTCTTGTTGTCATGAATCGTATGGATTAAATTGCCCAAAAAACGTGAAGATTCAATGTGGACATTGTTGGAAAGTGATGAAAATTCCAATAAAATTAGTTTCCCTATTTTAGAGTTATTTTTCATAAGATTTTTAGCCGGGTGTATCAGTTAGGCTAAAAGGAATTATTATTCCTTGCCCGATAAGAAAGGTATTTAGGACTCTATAAATAGGGCACTAGGTAAAGAATCGAGATTTATGGTAGACATGGGGTTACAAGAGCAATGGGTTGAGTTGAGAGTAGTTAAGTACCCTAGGGCAGCAACACCAGCCACAAGCTTGATGGGCAAATAGAAATCATGGCTTGGGTTTGGGTGCCAGTGTTATGTACCTCCTCTACCAATTGAAATTTGGTTATGATCATAGCAAACCTGCATCTCATCCATGCAGGCCCATGCCTGGTTTCCTGAACAACATAATCTTGTGTGTTCTTGCATACATTTCTTTCATGTTGATTATTGTTGGATAGCTTGATATACATCATTGGGCCCATTCCTAACAGCTTACTATTGGTGACTTAACACGGTATCAAAGTTTTGGTTCAACTAAATATTAGGTTCAAATCTCGTGATATATATTTGTTTTCCTATTATGTTTGTAATTAATTGTCCACCATGTTATACGTGTGTTGGTGCACATGTTCAATTCAGTTTGTTCACCTCTCCACGTGCCAGACAAGGTCGTACGTGAGGGAGAGTGTTGGATTGCTTGATATACATCGTTTGGTCCATTTCCTAACAGTTTAAGCTTTTGGGAGAATTGACTTAACAATTATTTTATTATTTGGGTCTCTAGCAAAACGCTTTTCTTATATGCTGGCAAAAACTAAATATGAACTTCAAGAGTGAATAGTTTGTTCAAATTTATCTTGTTTCATCGAACTATTTAGGATTTCTTTACCTTGTAAGTAGTTTCTTACCAGTATTTAGATGATGTACCTTTGTTAAAATAGCAGAAAGGGGAAAAAATATACAATTAAATGTGCCCATGTCAGAAACTTATTATCCTTTTGTCGCTAGATTGTTTCTTCTGTGTTTAGGTTAGAATTTTTCATTACCCTAGAGACTTATCAAAAATCATAATTTCAGTAGAAAACTGGAATTTGAAAGATGTAAATGTGGAGATTGCTGACAGAACCTTCTCTATCTCAGGATAAAGGTGATGGTGATGGTGATGGTGATGTATTAATGAAGTTTACAACAACTCAAAACCAGCATATGAATGGAGAAGACCACTTGGTATCATTTTCATTTTCATTTTTATCGCTTCACTTCCGGTTTCCAATTTTTGAAATCCTGGAGAAAATGATAAATATTTTGCATCAATTCTCTGGTTTTGTTTTCATTTCCTAATGCTTTCTTACTTTGTTGTTCTGAGGTTTCTTATTCTTCACCACCAAATATGCTCTGACACCAGAAGTTTCTTTTGCATAAGCTGTTCCTAGGACTACAAAACCAAATTATAAAGACAATTATTACAAGTTAGAAACAACTGCATCAGTTTTGCCACATTTTCCATCCCAAACTGTTATTGGCACCTTAGCCAACAACTGATCAGGTTTTACCACTTTTGCTGATTAATCACATCTGCACTGGTTAAAACAACTCCACGGGTATATTTAATAGATACAAGAGAAAGAGAGAGAGTATGAAATAAACTTACCTCTATGCTGATCAATACACCAGAAACAGAACTGGCATTGTTTGCAAGGTCCAGAAACTCTAACAGTGTCATAAATTTTCCAGCATTTTTGAAGTCTGGATTCCGAAATAATATGTAACTTGCATACGGGTTGGATATTGCCGCTGCAGTAAAAATATAAATAATGTGAGGATACCATATAACTATTACTCATGTAAAGAAGCATAGGCAATTGCTTGGTAGTATGTTAAACACAAGATATGCCGGACGAATGGTTGTAAATTGCATGCGTGAACAAGAATCTTCAAATAAATGGATAACATGGCAAATGTAAATCCGATGTCAAATTTCCTTCTTCATGGCTCATGACGACTGTCCCCCTGCACAGGGACTCATACCAAGGATCAACTCTAATCAGGAAACACAACCTATAGAAAAGCTTCTAACGAAGATCAACAATAAATTTAGGGAAAATGTGACATTCCTCCTACGTATCTATGACTGTTCTCCACACACAAAGTTTCCTAGCTACTATTTTCAAGGCAGCCCAAAATTAGTTTCAAAATGAGGCTGTGCAAAATTTAGTATAATTTGATTTTCACATGTATTGCTAGTTCTCTTGAATTTTATGAAGTGTTGGTAGCTGCAAACAATCTATAGTTGCAAGGCATTGCAGTTTGCTTCATTGATAAATTTGTTTTATACAACACTTAATTCTTCAGGAATAAGTGTATAGGGATTTTTCAAATTTCAATACAACAAACAGGGAATGAGGAAATAAATTCTACAAAAGAGGAACCTATAAAATTATATTAAACACAAAAGTTGCACCACATGAAAATGTGATGCAGCAAGTGAGGCGATGTGAAGTGGAAGAAAGGTAGCGAAAAAGGATCGCAACCCAAACTCAAAGGCCTCAGTATTAAAACACAATTTTTGATCATCTAACGATTACAATATCAAACAACTTATTTATAAGCTAATAACCTACCATAATGGATAACAATTTTATTAAAAATATCCTAATTAATACTTATCCAAATCTCTAATAAATAAAGAAACCTAATACCGTAAAGAAAACAAAATTAAAAAAATAAAATATAATAATTAATAAACTTCAAAATGAGCCTTTTGTCTTTTATTGTCCGCATCATTCTCCTCTACAAAGAAAAATAACTCGGCCTCGAGTTTACCTTGAAATATTGAACTCGTTCATGCCAAATAATCACATACTTCGAATATGTCACTGGCTTACCTTTATTTTGAAATTTGAAAGCATGCCTCCAAGCATGCAACACAAATAATATTAGTTTTCAAATGGTTGCCAGGGTCCACTAGATATGAATTGAACACTCAATTAAAGTCTTCAACACCAATGAAATCACTCCTTTCTAACCTGATAGAATCTTATGTTGGTGGACAATCAATAGAAATTGACAAATTAAACACATCCTTGTGTTCAAGAGACTCTTCATTTGAAGAAATTGTTTTCTGCATGAGAATTTCTTGCTCTTAAATGATTGGAAGATGAAATAGGATCATTTAACTTACAAAATGAAGTAAAATCAGACTTGTCGTGAGTCAAAATGTGCCAGTGTTCTCGAGTAGGTATTGAGGAGGTAGAACCATGAGTTTGGCATCCCATCTTCTTTGGAAAGTGCAGGCTTTTTAACAAAATAATTTTCCTATGAAATCAAATGGCATTGTCATTTCTATTATAAATAACACTAAATTCATCCAACCATAGATAACAAAGTAGTACATATGTATCATTCATAGGAAGCACGGCACACCAAAACTCATCAAAATAATTATCAATCTGAATATGATCCGATCACTTTTGACAAACTAAAAGAGGAGTGTCATTGGTCCAAAGCAGCTAATAGGGTTGTGGGTGGGGCTCAAGCTAGAGTTTCATTCTTACGACACTTAATATGAATACTGCATTCATTGGATATCCTCAAATAAAAAATTTACAAACTAACTTAGTATACCTAAAAAAGATATAAAAATTATTAGTGTGCTAGTGCTCCATGTTCTAAAAATGTACAAGAATAAAGGCCTACATATTTATTTATTTTTACTAGTATTTCTCTTTTATGCAGCTTTTTAAGAAAGAAAGAAAAAAAGTGGGTTGGGGCCAAAAGAGAGTTTATGAATGAGAATTTGAGTTTAGGATATGGCCTAATAGATGGGGGCCATGATGAAGATTTGGGCTGGTGAATGAGATTTCGGGCGCGGTGAAAAGAGGGTTTGGGCAATGGGCTAGGTGAACGAGGCTTGCCCAGGTGAATGAGGCCGTGGATTAACAAATTTTCTCAAATTGTGACTAAGGTTCCTTCCTTCATGCGAAGTGCGATTTGTGCGATTTATAGGCACAGGGAGGAAGAAAGAGTGAAAGAGTGAAAGAGTGAAAGAGAGAGGAATCTAGGGCTTGCCAACCTTAGTATATATGCTTGAGGAATGTGTTATAATGGTGGATAGGGCCAGCGAGAAGCAACGGTGAAGGAGATGTTGGTTAGTTGCGCAAAGCTGATTGATGGAGATTGCTACCGTAGTTATTTTCTTATTTTATTGTTATTACTTATATTTGGAAGACCTTCTTATAATTGTACTTTTATCACTTTTAATATAAATTCTTAGAGGTGCAAGAAATGAATTAGAACCTTAAACATATTTTCTTAATCCTCTCTCTTTCTTTCTCTCTATTAGGGATGTAAAAATGGTCCGAGGCCCGACGGGAGCCCGAAGCCTGCAACTGTAGAAGCCCGGCCCGACCCGGTCCGCCACTGTTCATGGACCGGGCTTGGGCCGCCCGTCAAAGCCCGACGAGCTGGGCCGGGCCGGCCCGAGTCCAACCTGCCCAAAAAAGGCCCGAGGCCCGCCCGAGTCCAGCCCGCCAGAAAACCCGGGTCCAGGCTAGCCGTTGGGCCCGGCCCGGCCTAAGCCTGGCCTAGCTAACGGCTAGTTTTTTTTTTTTTTAAACACAATTTTTTTCCTATAAATAGGGAGCTTCCTTTCATGTTTTTCTCATCCAAATAACTCTCTTCTCTCTATTCTCTTCTCTCTAATTTTTCTCTCTAATTACTCGGTGGTAGTCGAGTTTGATAATATTCGGGTTCGGTGCAATTTTTGGCGAATCAAGAAGTAAAGATCAAGAATCGAGATCAAGATTAAAGATCAGAGTTCCTTAATTCGGTTTGCTTTATTTTTTGCAATTTAATTTAATTTTTTGCAATTTTATTCAATTTTTTAAAATTCTAGTCTATATTTTCTAAAAAATTAATTTTTTTTGTTGCAATTTAAATTCTAGTCACTATAAAAATTAATTTTTAAAAAAAAATAAATTCTATTTCATTTTCAATCTTTTTAAATTCTAGTCTCTATTCTCTAAAAAATTAATTTTTTTTGTTGGAATTTAAATTCTAAATATATTTATACTAAATATATTTAACACCTCCCTCAAGTTGGAGTATAGATATCAATTATACCTAATTTGTTACAAATGTAGTGAACCCAGGACCCAGGCAGCGCCTTAGTGAATACGTCAGCCAACTGTTCACCAGATCGAACAAAGCCAAAATTAATAGTGCCATTCTTATACTCTTGGCGGATGAAATGACAATCGATCTCGATGTACTTAGTCCACTCATGAAACACTATATTAGTAGCGATGTAGACAGCAGACTTATTGTCACACCACAACTTGGTAAGACCCATAGGCGGTTCATCTAATTCAGTGAGAAGCTGTCGAACCCACGTGATTTCGGATGTTGCCAATGCCATAGACCTGTATTCCGCCTCAGCACTAGATCTCGACTCCACATCTTGCTTCTTGCTCTTTCACGATACCAGGTTCCCACCAACAAAAACAGAGAACCCTGATGTGGATCTTCTATCAATTGGACATCCTGCCCAGTCTGCATCAGAATAGCCCTCAGTACACGAATGACCCTGATCACAAAACTATAGACCCATCCCTGGATTGTAGTTGAGATACCGGAGAATACGAACCACTGCATTCCAGTGGGGAGTACGAGGATCAAACATGAATTGACTCACAACGCTGACCGGATAGGCAATGTCTGATCTAGTCATGGTAGTCAAATAATTAAGTTTTCCCACCATTCGTCGATACCTGTCGAGATGAGGAAACACGTCACCTTCACTAGGAAGAAGCTTCATACTTGGATCCATCGGAGACTCCACACTTTTTGCATCCAGTAGACCGGTATCATGCAGAATGTCAATCACATATTTTCTTTGAGAAATAAAGATCCCATGCTTACCTCTAACTACCTCGACTCCCAAAAAATATTGCAAGTGTCCCAGATCCTTCGTTTGAAATTGTGACTGCAAGAAAGTCTTTAGGTTGCCAATCCCAACATGATCATCACCAGTAATAACAATATCAACAACGTAGACAACGAGAAGAATACATCCTGCATCAATCTGACGAAAGAACATTGTATGATCTTTGTCTGACTGTCGTAATCCAAACTGTTGTACCACCGTGTTGAATCTCCCAAACCAAGCCCAAGGAGATTGTTTTAGATCGTAAAAGGACCGACAAAGTCGACACACAAGACCAGAAGACCCCCCTGAGTAACATACCCAGGAGGTTGCTCCATATAAACTTCTTCCTGAAGGTCGCCGTGGAGAAAGACATTCTTGACATCCAGCTTATACAGGGGTCAGTTCTTAGTGGCAGCAAGAGAGAGTAATAACCGAATGGAGGTCATCTTGGAAACGGGAGAGAAAGTCTCAAAGTAGTCAACGCCATAAGTCTGAGCATATCCCTTCGTAAGAAGGCGGGCTTTTAAACGAGCCAACGAACCATCAGGATTCACCTTAACTGTATAGACCCATTTGCAACCAATAACCTGTTTCTCGACAGGAAGAGGGTCAAACTCCCAAGTACCATTATGCTCCAAGACGGACATACTGCTGTTCCAGGAAGTGTTTCAGAGGCTATCTCTCATCTTGGTTGGCGTTCCGCTAACGAACCATCAGGATTCACCTTAACTGTATAGACCCATTTGCAGCCAATAGCCTGTTTCTCGACAGGAAGAGGGACAAGCTCCCAAGTACCATTATGCTCCAAGACGGACATTTCCTCTAACATAGCGGAACGCCAACCAAGATGAGAGATAGCCTTTGAAACACTTCCTCGAACAGCAGTAGTATCCAGTGCAGAAATAAAGCCCTGTACGGAAGCTGACAACTCCTTATAAGACTCAACATACTTGGGGTGATCTCGACATCGGCGATATGGGCAACGGGCAGCAATAGAAGGCTCACTTGCTAGCAGATCAGCCGACGAGAGGACTGGCTCAGCAGGGGTCAGATCACTTGGAGGGGAAGGTGCAGGAGGCGGCGTTGAGAGCGGCTCAGGAGATGAAGCAAGAATATCAGTGGTAACCCGAGAAAGCATAAAATTAGTAGACAAATGAGGGGGAGATGACTCGCGAGCAGGACAAGGACGGGAAGGAGATGGGGAATAGAAAGGGATGGACTCAAGAAAGGTGACGTCCCGAGACACAACAAAGCGACGGAGGGCAGGACAATAACACCGATACCCTTTTTGATACTGGGGATAGCCAAGGAACACACATTTCACGGCACGAGAATCAAGTTTGGTGACTTGCGATTTGGTGTCGCGCACATATCATATGCAACCAAAGATTTTTAGTGGCAAGGAGTGGAGAGGCGCCATAAGACTAAGGACAGATATTGGAGAAATACCACCCAATACAGTGGACGGGATGCGATTAATGAGATAGCACGCCGTAAGAACCGCCTCACTCCAAAACTGATGAGGCACATGTATATGAGACAATAGAGCCCGGGACTGTTTCTAACACATGTCTATTTTTCCGTTCAGCGACCCTATATTGTTCGGGGGTATCGGGACACGACCTTTGATGGGAAATACCACGTCTTATCAAAAATTCCCGCATAGCAGTAGACATATACTCTCTCCTATTATCACTCCTCAAGATTTTAACACAAGTGCCAAACTAATTTTGTATAGTCGTGCAAAATTGGGTAAACACAGACAAAACCTCAGATTTATGCTTTATTAAATATAGAAATGTGGAGCAAGAGTAATCATCAAAAAAACTCACAAAGTAGCGACAACCACATAAAGAGGTGACCGGACTTGGTCCCCAGACATCGGAATAAACTAACTGAAACGGAGTTGAAGCTCTTTTATTGACACGAGAAGGGAAAGACACGCAGGTGCTTAGCAAAGCAACATGACTCACACTCAATAGTCGACACAGACTTTAAACTAGGGTAAAGTAATTTGAGATTCTGTAAACTAGGATGCCCAACATGACAGTGTATATCAAGAGCAGAAGATGATACGGCTGAATATGCTTGAGCAAGAGCAGCATCCAGCAGGTACAACCCCCCAGAGACCCGTCCTCTAGTGATAGTCCTATTTGTCGAAAGATCCTGAAAAAGAGAAGAATCAGGAAATAATGTCACTGAACAACCCAAATCAGAGGTAATTTGACTGATGAATAGTAAATTGAAAGGGTTATCCGGGGTGTGCAAGACATAATATAAAGAGAGAGCAGAGGTTGGTATCGCAACACCTCAACCCTTGACAGCTAGGGAAGATCCATTAGCCACCAAGACACCAGCATTACAAGGGGTAGGCTTGTAATCAAAGAGAATACCTAATGATCCAGCCATGTGAGCAGAAGCGCCAGAATCTATGACCCAAGTGTGGGGGGTAGCCACACATGCAGTAGGATTACCTGCAAATGTGGCTGCTGGTACCTCAAACGAACTCGCATTCCAGCCAGTCTGTCCATACATGTACTGATCGTACTCTACTGCAGTCATCTCCACAATTCGTCTGGCTGAGCTAGATGCTCCCTGAGGACTTGGCTGGATATATTCTTGCTGGCTAAAATCAGATGTGGCATTGGCCACCAGTGGGGGCTTTCCATGAAGTTTGTAACACTCACTACGAATGTGCAGTTACCATGACCGCGGCCTTGACTGCTGCAGTTACCATGCATACCTACTAGAACAGATTGGTCAGATGCCTAAACAGGGGATGCAGTAAGGCCACGAAAGTCATCCCGACGAGATGCTCGACTTAGGCGTCGGAATATCTCAAAAAGAATAAGAATATCGACCCCGGCAAGGATCTGAGAACGCGCCGAGTCGAGCTCAGAATCCAAACCGGCCAAGAAGCACACCACCAGTAGTTGTCTCTGCTGTTGAAACTGGGACAACTGATTCGTGAATGGAAGGAGCCGGTCAAACTCATCTGCCAAAACCTTGAATTGCAGAAAATAATCCTAAAGCGGCTTCCTGGATTGTTGAGACTAAAAGAAGCCTTCCATAACGTCATATAAACGGGAAAGGTCATTGGTGGATGAATAAATGGACTCCAATGGGGACCAGATCTCTCGTACGGTATCAGTGTTAGCAACCAAGGCTTAAACGGAAGGGTCCATTGAATTAAGTAGCTGACTGAATTTCCAGGCATCGTCCCGGGTCCAAGTTCGAAAGGTTGCTGAGGTTTGAGATGGAGGATCATCAAATAAGTAGGAATCGAGCTCCATTCCCTAAAGCGACTTCAAAACACTTTTCTTCCATAATGCATAACTGTTGGCGCCATCAAGTCGCCGATCCACCAACCGTGTGGAGGAGGAAAACACCTTTGTGGTACACTGCCGACCAGCTTCAACCTGGGATTCGCGGGTCACTGAATCCTCTGACATCTTTTTTTACCAACAAGGGGACCAAAAAATACCACAAAAGAAAACACAAGCCTCAATCCAGATATAGGTATAACAAAGAACCACACCGGACCCTCACAACACCATCAAACTCGCAGACACCACGGAGCTACATTGGCAGACTGATGCAGTGAGCTAAAGAGAGAGAAAAGTCAAGCTGAGCGACTGTGAAGAGGTCTACAAAGTCTGTCGCAACCCCTGGAGAAGCAGCTAACAGCAGTCGTCGGAGGCGGAGGACTTGTCAGTGGTCGGCACAGGCCCTGGAGGGGCTGACAAGGATCGCCGGAGGCCCTAAATGGGCTGACGACAGGCGGTGTTCCCTCCCTAAGGGACTGACGGGGGGTCGAAGCCACTCTAGGAGGGTCTGGCGAGAGTCGTCATCACCCCTGAAGGGGTTGACGAGGGTCAAAATCACCCTAGAGGGGTCCGACGAGGGTCGTCGTCACCCCTGAAGGGGTGGACGAGGGAGATCGCAACGCCTGGAAGGTTGATGAGGGTCAACGCATGTTTTTGGGTTAGCCGACGGTGGTCGGCGTGAGCTCCTGGATGGCCGACGAGGGTCGGCCACGATGGCGGGAGGGCCGACGGGGGACGGCGAGGGTCTGGTGGTCGGCGGCTAAGGTTAGGTGGCGGCTGGTTTTGGTGGAAGCTAGGGTTTGTGATAGGCAAGGGTTTCATAGCGCTGATACCATGTTAAAAAACAGAAAAGAATATGAGAAAGCGTGTATCACATTGTGAGATGTGCACGCGTATTTATTAAGCACCAAAGACATACAGTAGATACTGTGGGAATCCCCACATGATATTATTAATACTAAATATATTTAACAAGTAGAACATCACCAAAACCAATCCGAGCCGCTGACGTCAGCATTCCGATGCTGACGTCATCATGGTAGATCAAAATTGATTCTCCGATCATGTGCGGTTGGTGATTCTGAGCATTATGATGATTTTTCTATAATTTTTTTAGGCCATCTGAGGAGCCTTTTCGATTTTTTTGAAGATCCGGCACTTAGGGTTTTGGCTTTTTGGGAATTCATGGATCTTGGCACATATGCTTCAAATTGAAGGTCTCAGTCTCATCTATAGGAGCCGAAATCACCTCTAAAATTGTTAATTTGGCTTGATTTTCTTCGTTTTTAAGGCTTTGCACCATCGCAACTTCCTTACGCCGACTTCGCGAATTTCTGGTTTCTGCTTTTCTGGTTTTTCGACCTTCTTGGTTCGAATGTCCCAATCTAGTCTAAAGGGGCCGAAATCAACCTTAGGGTTGTTGATTTGGCTCAATTTGCTTCAGTTTTTGGTATTCTGGTCGAGCTTCTTCGCGCCAGCTTCTTCGCAACAATTTCTGGCTTTTTGGTTTACTTTACTTCTTCTCTTTGTTTTTGGCTTGATTTACTCTGCTCCATGGTATGTTACTTGCAAATCTGCTTGTTGGGTATACTTTGCATTGTTTTGGAGATTGTGGTATGATTCTCTTGCTTCTGGTATGCGACCTGTCCTCTGTTCTTTTGACTTTTGTTGCTTATTATGGCCGAAACTAAAGTCTCCTTACTTAGAGATGACGATATGCCCAAATCTATCACCTCCACCAAATTAAATGGCTGAATTACTTGGCCTAGGCCCATGCCGTGAAAATGTTTCTGCGGGAAAAGCGTAAATTGAAGAATGTGGCTGATCCACCCTTACCTCAAATAAATCCTAAAAATAAAAATTGGATGTGCGAAGATTCCATTATTATGAGCTGGCTGTGGCATAGCATGGAAACTACGATTGCTGGGACTGTTGAATTTTGTGATACCTCCAAAAAGATTTGGAACTCCGTTGCTGACTCCTCCCATTAAAGTAATGTCTCTCGTGTTTTTGAAGTCTATGAGAAAATTTTCACCACGAAGCAGTTGGGGAAGCCTTTATCGGAGTATTACAATATTGTTAAGAATCTTTAGAACCAGTTGCTGCAGTTACGACCCCTTACTACCAATCCCAGCCAGCAGCAGCGCTACTGGAAGGACTTTATGATTGCTTCCTTGTTGCCTAGTTTAGACCCTGAGTTACATAGGTTCAAAGATCAAATTCTTGCCAGCGAAACATTACCCACTGTTACTAATGCCTATTCTCGACTTTTGCGCTCCTCATTGGGCCAGGCTTAATCTGTGGTTCGACCTGCTTCTTCCCTTTCGGAGTCCTCTACCTCGGTTTTTACTGGTGGTCGTAGTGGCCCACATGGTGGACGTGGTGGCCGTAATAGTCGTGGTGGTGCTCGTATTAGTGGTCACACAGGTGGCCAAGATGACCGTAAATGTGATCATTGTGGAGCTACTAATCACACTGAACCGTACTGTTGGAAAAAGTATTGGAAGCCCAGTTATGCTCATCAGGTTACTGATAATACTCCAGCATCTGTCATTTCTTCTGACCAAGCAACCCCTAGTTCTAATTCTTCTGGTTCACTCACTACTCAAATTAGCGATTTAGTTCAAGCATTGCATACTGCTTATCCTTCTTCCAGTTCTACTGCTACTTTAGCTAATTCAGGTACTCCTTCCTGTGCTGCTCTTGCCCCTCCTTCATAGATTATAGATTCCGGCGCTAATTCTCACATGTCTAGTAATCTCTCATTTTTCTCTGATTTTACTCTTCTTCAGCATAATATTATTTTAGCTAATGGTTCATCTCACCCAGTCCGTGGTAGAGGGGTTCTTCGTCCCCCTCGCTCCCTTACTCTACCCTCTGGCCTCTATGTTCCTGATTTCGAGTTCAACTTGCTTTCAATTAGTCAATTGACTAAAATTCTAAATTGTTCTATAACCTTTTTCCCTTCTTCTGTTTTTCAGGATCTGCAGATCAAGAAGATGACTGGTCCGGAGCATAAGAAGGATGGTTTCTACTATTTAAATGTTGATCCAGCATCTCCTCAGACATCCAATGCTTTGAGTGCTTCTGTCTCTCCTTTTCAGTAACATTTTCGGTTGGGCCACCCATGTTTAGCAAAGTTGCAGCTCGCTATTCCTACTTTAGGTTATGTGTCTAGTTTAGATTGTGAGGCTTGTCAGTCAGGAAAATATCACCGTAACTCTTTTTCTTCTAGTGGTCATGGTCGTCAGTCTATGTCTTTTGATGTAATCCATACTGATATTTGGGGTCCCTCTCGAACTCCTAGTACTAATGGATATTTCTATTTTGTTATTTTTGTTGATGATTACTCTCACATGACTTGGTTATTTTTAATGAAGAACCGATCTAAGTTGCCTCTTATTCTGACCAAATTTTATAATGAGATTTTCACACAATTTGGCAAACGAATCAAAATTGTTCGCTCTGATAATACTTTAGAATATATCCAGTTTACTGTTGACTCATTTTGTGTGGATCGTGATATTATTCATCAAACTACTTGTACCAATACCTCTCAGCAGAATGATGTCGCTAAGCGTAAACATCGCCACTTGTTAGATGTTGCACGTACTTTGTTATGCCACATGCATGTCCTTAAATATTTTTGGCATGATGCTATTTTCACAGCATATTTTTTGATTAATCGTATGCCATCTATTGTGTTGAACAATCAGTCACCTTTTTCCCTATTATACCCTGATTATCCGTCTTTTTCTCTCATTCCTCGAGTATTTGGTTGCGTTGCCTTTGTTCATGTTCTTGATCTCAGTCTTGACAAGTTATCTCCTCTGGTTCGCAAATGTGTTTTTCTCGGGTACTCTCACACTCAGAAAGGATATCGTTGCTATCATCCAGAGTCTCGTAGATATTTTGTTAGTGCTAATGTCACGTTTTTTGAGTCAACTACTTTCTTTACTTCTGCTGGTCAGGACTTATCCTCTGACCTTATCTCTTGTCGTGAGGGGAAGTTCACCGCTCCTACACTTCCTTTGCCTTTTACTCTTCCTGTGCAGGTGCCTTCTCCTCTACAGGTGTACCACCGCTCTCAGAATCGGCATACTGTACCTTATGGCCTGACTGTTGGCCAGAGTTTGGGCCAGCATCCTGCCGTGGAGGAGGCCCCGAGTAAATGCCAAGTCACAATCGACTTGTGGTGCTTGGCATTAGACTCTTTAAGCAAATAAAGTTGCGCTTTCACCACTACCTGCGAGTTTTAGTGAGATGGTAAGCGTTTGATCTAACAATTGGTATCAAAGCGAGCTCTCAGGTTCAATTCCCTAGAATACGAGATGCTATTTGCGGGTTTTGCGAGCAGGTGCTAGGGGAAATTGTTGGCCAGGGTTTGGGCCATCATCCTGCCGTGGCGGAGGCCCCAGGTAAAGACCGAGTTACAGTCGACTTGCGGCGCTTGTCGTTGGACCTTTTAAGGAAATAAAGTTATACCTTCACCACTACCTGTGGGTTTTGGTGAAATAGTAAGCACTTGATCCAACACTGACCACATCATCTTCCCTACCTGCGGTCCTACCTTCGGCTGATGACCTGCCTATTGCATTGCGGCGAGGTAAACGCACTTGTACTCAACATCCTATCACTCAATATGTCTCTTATGATTGTCTCTCTCCTTGTCTTTATTCCTTTGCTTGTACCTTATCTACTATTTATATTTCTTCCTCTTACAAGCAGGCTATATCCTTGCCTGGCTGGAAACTCGTTATGACTGAGGAAATAAGTGCTCTTCATCAGAATCAAAGTTGGAAGCTTACATCTCTTCCTCCTAGTAAACAAACCGTTGGTTATCGTTGGGTGTATATCGTCAAATATCTGCTTGATGGTTCTGTTGAACGGCTTAAAGCGCGCTTAGTGGCTAAATGGTACACTCAGACTTATTGTGTTGATTATCTGAAGACCTTTTCACCCGTCGCACATCTTAATTTTGTTCGAATTCTTCTACTTGTGACGGTTAGTCGTTCTTGGCCCTTTTATTAACTCGATATCAAATATGCCTTTCTTCATGGTGATCTTCAGGAAGAGGTATATATGGACCAACCACCTGATTTTATTGTCTCTGACAGTGAGTATCTCATTTGTCGTTTGCGCAAGGCTCTATATGGTCTCAAGCAGTCTCCTCGTACTTGGTTCGATCACTTTAGCTCTGTTGTGATCGTCTATGGTTTTCAGCGTTCCTCTGCCGATAACTCTGTTTTTTTTCGTCACTCTACTACTGGCACCGTTATCTTAATTGTCTATGTTGACGATATTATCATTTCTGGTGATGACTCTGCTGGTATTGCCGCCCTCCGCCCTCAAACGGCACTTAGGTTAAACCTTTACACACTAAGGGCTTGGGGGCACTTCGCTATTTTCTTTGTATTGAGATTGCCCGGTCCTCTTGGGGTCTCTTTCTCTCTCAGCGCAAGTATGTTCTTGATCTCTTATCAGAAACTGGTCTTCTTGGTGCTCGACCAGTTGATACTCCTATAGATTCTACGGTTAAGCTCGATGGTGATTCTGACAATCTCTTTTCTGATGTTGGCCGTTATCGACGCCTTGTTGGTAAATTAATTTATCTTATGGTTACTCATCCTGACATTACCTATGTAGTTGGTGTCATTAGTCAGTTTATGCATGCTCCTCGTCAATCTCACTTTGATGTTGTTTGTCGTATTATGTGCTATTTCAAGAATGGGCCCGATAGAGGTTTACTCTATCGTCCTTCTCGCTCCTTGTCTGCGGTCGACTTTAGTGATACTGATTGGGCTGACAGTCGCTCTGATCGTCGGTCTACATCTAGATATTGCACCTTTGTTGATGGGTGTTAATATGACAATATTAGATTTAACAAAGGTGTTAACCCTAATAGGGCACGCAACAGTTTATTTATATATTGGATAGAACATACAATAAGATACGGTGTGCCCAATCACACCAGATAACAATAATAGTAATAATAAAGCTAACACCCCCCTCAAGCTGGAGCATATATATCTAATATGCTCAGTTTGTCACATATATATTGAACCCGAAAACTTGGAACAGACTTAGTGAAAATATCTGTCAATTGCTCTCCAGTATGAACTGATCCGAACACGATCACACCGTTCTGATACTCACGCCGAATGAAATGACAATCGACCTCAATATGTTTTGTGCGCTCGTGAACACTGAATTTGTGACAATATACACTGCAGATTTATTATCACACCACAACTTTATTGGGCCATGACAAAGATCACCCAACTCACTAAGCAACTAACGAAGCCACAAAATCTCAGATGTAGCCATGGCCATGGCTCGATATTCAGCTTCTGCACTTGACCTAGAGACCACGTCGTGCTTATTGCTCTTCCAAGAGATAAGATTGCCACCAATAAATATAGAGAAGCCGAAAGTTGACCTCCGATCAATGGGACATTCCACCCAGTCGGCATCAGAATATCCTTCCATCATAAAGTGACCATGATTACTGAAATATATCCCCTTGCCAAAATTATTATGGAGGTATCGTAGAATTCAAACAACAGCATTCCAATGTGGAACCCGAGGCGCAACCATGAACTGGCTCACCACACTCACAGGAAAGGCTATGTCCGGTCTTGTCATTGTTGTCAAATAGTTCAACTTCGCAACCATTCTCCTATATTGGTCAGAATAAGGAAAAACATCACCCTCGTCAGGAAGAAGTTTGACACTCAGGTCCATAGGTGACTCAACCCCCTTGCTTGCAGAAGCCTCGCATTAGCTAGAATATCTAGTACATACTTCCTTTGGAAAATAAAAATACCCTTCTTATTTCGTGCCACCTCAACTCTGAGAAAGTATTTTAATTCCCCCAAATCTTTAGTTTGAAACTGAGATTTCAAAAATTGCTTTAACTCAGAAATGCCCACGGCATCATCACCTGTGATAACAAAGCCAAGAGGTTGCTTCATATAGAGAGTTACTCCCGCAAATTGCCATGAAGAAATGCATTTTTCATATCAAGCTGATACAAAGGCCAATGGCAAGTAGCAGCCAAAGACAAAAAGGCGAACAAAGGCCATCTTAGCGACCGGGGAGAAAATCTCAAAATAATCAACCCCATACATCTAAGCATACCCCTTAGCAACAAGACGGGCTTTCAAGCAGGCAAGAGAACCATCAGGGTTAACCTTGACTGTAAACACCCATTTGCAACCAATAGCCTGCTTACCGTCCGGAATAGGAACAAGAGACCATGTAGAGGTAAAAACACCCATCAGGCTGGATGTCCCAAACAACAATGAGCCTCAAAGCTGGGAGAAGAGACTACTGAGCAGGCCTTAGCAACCACCTCCTCCACTAAATATAACCCGCTAAAAACTCGACCTCTATTGATAATCTTCCTCGTCATAAGACCCTGAAAAACACAACCATCAGGATAAAAAATCACACAACAGTTGGGATCATTAGTGAGCTAACTGACTAATAATAAGTTAAATGGATTTTCAGGAGTACGTAAGACATTAGGCAGGGTTAAGGACGGCGTGGGAGTGGCAACTTTATGCCTCTTAACGGTAAGGAAGATCTATTAGTCACAAGGATACCACGATGTCCAGGAGTCACCTGATAGTCAGGCAATAATATCTGCAGAACCAGTCATATGGTAAGAGGCACCTGAATCAATCACCCAAACAGATAGAGTAATAGCCAAATAGGCACTGGGATTACCTGCAAAGGTAACAGCAACATGATTGGAAGGACCAGCAACCTGAAACTGAATATACTGCTCATGTTCTGCTGGTGTCATCTCAATAAGTTGCTTCTAAGACGAAGAAAATGATTCTACCTAAGAGTAATCAACAGTAGCATTGGCTACTAGGGAAGATCTTCCGTGTAATTTATAACACTCACTGCGAATATGTCACTGAATCCCACAGTAGTATCAATAACGGGTCTCACAAACACTGCCTTCTCGTCCCCCATATCCACCAGGCCGACCTTCATCACGACCTCGACCACAGCCACGGCCACAACCACGGGCTCCACTGCCATCTTGATAAGCAACAAAAGCTGACTGGTCACTCGCATCACACGAAAACCGAGTGTCATCTCGACACATCGAACGACTCACCCGACGAAAAGTCTCAGACAAGGTGGGAATGTCTGTGCCAGCAAGAATTTGAGAACGAGCCGTGTCATATTCAGAGTCTAAACTGGTCAGAAAACACACTACTATAATATGCATCCGTTGGTCCTGAAACTTACTAAGTCAATTGGTGAAGAGAAGAAGTCGATCAAACTCGTCAGCAAGCACTTTAAACCTCATAAAGTGCTCTTGAGGGGGACGGCAAGCCAGCTGAGAACGAAAAAATCCTCGCATCACATCATAGAGTCGTGATAAATCATTGGTGGATGAATACATATCCTCGAGAGCCCCCAGATTTCTTTCACCATATCAGCGCTTGCAACCAGGACCTTGACACTCCGGTCCATGGAATTCATGATCTGACTAAAAAGACGAGCATTGTCTCGCACCCACATCCGATAGGTAGGCGAACTAACATCGGGAACATCATCATATAAGTGGGAATCTAATTCCATGCCTTGCAGGGATTTCAACACATTCTTCCGCCACAAAAGATAAGCAGAAGCACCGTCAATCTTCTCATCGACAAGCCGAGTAGAATAAGAGAACACATTAGTTCTCATTGGTCGCCCGGTACCTGTCAGAGACTCAGCAGTCCCATAAGTCCAGGTAGCAGACCTATCACCCTCCGATGACATTCTTGTTCAAATACCAGACAACCCACAAACAGACAACCCTCACTGCATCAACAAAAACCGAACAACACATAACCTTTTGTTGAATGGAAAGCAAGCCATTGCACGGATGAATGAAGGGACGCAGTGAGGGAGAAGAAAAACAACTGCCAAGAACTGTTGGGGTGGTCCAGCAACTGTTCTGGCGACTGTTCTGGTGAGTCGGCTAGGTTTCCGACGACTAGTTGAGTGGCCGGTGACTGTTTTGGGACACTATCGGTGACTGGCGGCGACTGTTTGGTGGGTTTCAGCAACTGTTTGGGTGGTGGCGACTGTTTTTTGACTGGTTTGGGAGATTTCGGTGCTTGTGGTGGAGGTTGTGGTAGGTGTTGACGCTGGTGGTGGTAGCTTTGGTGAGTTTTGGTGACGATGGAGTTGGTTTGGGTGGATGTCGGCGCTAGTGGTGGTGATTTTGGTGGGTTTCGAAGGTTTGGGTGGATTTCAGTGCTGGTAGTGGTGGTTATAGTGGGTTTCGGCGACGATGGAAGTGGTTTGGGTGGATGTCGGCACTGGTGGTGGTGATGTTGGTAGGTATGATGGAGGATGTGATGAGTTGCGACACTGCTAGAAGGGGTTTGGGTTTCGGCAAATGTGTTGCGGTGCTGATGGAGGTAGCTTGGGTGGTCAGCGGCTAGGGCTAGAGTCAAGGAGGAGCTGCCGGTGATGGTGGCTCTGATACCATGTTAATATGACAATGTTAGATTTAACAAAGGCGTTAACCATAATGGGGCACGCAACGGTTTATTTATATACTAAAGAGAACATACAATAAGGTACGGTGTGCCCAACCACACCGGATGACTATAATAATAATAAGGGTAAATTACACTGACCTCTCCTCTGGTTTTTGACAAAAATAGAAACTTTCCCTGTAGTTTTTGAAATGTCACTAACCACCTCTCAAGTTTAATTTTTGCATCAAATTAGTCCAACCGTTAAATTTCTGCTCTGCTGCGCCTTCTTTGACGCGTTTTTCAAATAAATTTTTATGATCCAATCCGTTCATTACATAAAACTCGTCGAGTTTGTTTAATGTATAAAATTTCAGATTCATCTGATACCTGTAACTAAGTGATTAAGTAACATTTGTTTAACAATATTTTTTAAAATTATAATTTTTATTTATTTATTTATAAAACAATATTAGGAAATCTTATTCAATCGTAGCTACAGATATCGGATGAATCTGAATTTTTACATGCTAAATAAACTCAAAGAGTTCTACGTAATGAACGGATTTGATCATAAAAATTTGTTCTAAAAACGCGCCAAACAAGGCATAGCTGAACGAAAATTTAACAGTTGGACTAATTTGATACAAAAATTAAACCTAAAGGGAGGTTAGTGACATTTTAAAAACTACATGGGAGGTTTCTATTTTTGTCAGAAACCAGAGGGGATATCAGTGTAATTTACCCTAATAATAATAAAGCTAACGCATAAAGCTAACAATGGGAACTTGGTTACTTGGCGCAGTGAGAAATAGGCGATTGTTGCCCGTTCTAGTGTTGAAGCAGAGTATCGTGTTATGACCCATACCGCCTCTAAAATGTTATGGGTTCAATCTCTTCTTATGGATTTTGGCATTTGAGTTTCTTCTCCCATGCAAATATTTTATGATAATCAGGCCGCTATCGTCATTGCCAATAATTCCGTTTTTCATGAACGAACTAAGCATATCAAGATTGATTGCCACTTCATTCATGATTTGTTATTGCGGCAGTAAATTACTACTCTGTATGTTCGTTCTGAAGACCAATTGGGTGATATTTTCACGAAACCCTTTTTACGCTCAACCTTTCAGCAATTATCTTTCAAGTTTGGCATATTTGATCTCTATGCTCCAGCTTGAGGGGGAGTGTTAGCGAAGCTATTTTCTTATTTTATTGTTATTACTTATATTTGGAGAACCTTCTTATAATTTGAACTTTTATCACTTTTAATATAAATTCTTAGAGGTGCAGGGAATGAATTAGAACCTTAAACCTATTCTCTTAATCCTCTCTCTTTCTTTCTCTCTATCTCTCATTCCCCCTTTATACCTAACCTAAAAACATAAATTTTGGATTTCAACTGAGATGATTAGGTGGTCGACAAGACTTCAGCACTTGACTTGACGACGATGGTTAACAAGAGCAAAGGATGGGTTGGTTTCAACTAGTTGCTATTGGTGGTGGTGGTGATGGTCGATCAATGTCGATGGAAAAGAGAACGATGTTATGGCTCAGAGGAAGAGGACGACTATGGGCTTTGTCCGGTAGAGGTCGCATAGATGCTTGTCCAATGAGTGTAGGGTTTGGTAAGGACTGCAACGATAGATGACTTTGTGTATCATAGTTGTCAGGATGACGTGACAAAGGGAGAGAGAGAAACAAAGAGAGAGAGAGAGAGAGGATCTTGAGCCTAAACTTTGATACTAAAATGATACAACACAGAGGGATGAGGAGTGGAAGGAAGGTAGTACAAAAGAAGGCCACAACCCTAACACAAATTTTCATTAATAAATTCTACCAATTACACGGCAAACGCCATTATTTCCAGGCTAATAACCTATATTATAATGGGTAACAATTTTATTAAAAATATCCTAACTAATAATTATCTAAATCTCTAATAAATAAATGAGAAAAATGCAACCACCCCGCCCATTGGGTGGTGGATAATGGATAAAAAATGTATGAACATCTGTATAAATTGTATTGATATTTGTAAAACTAGAAACCTCTACCTCCAAAAGACTGAAAGAGTATTGATATTAGAATTGTTTTTTCTCATTACCCTATTATCCATGTAGAGAAAACTAAATCAAAATAATAATATTCAAATTGAGCATTTTTGTCCTCTATGGTCTGCATCATAATACCAGCAAATAATTTTATCCAATCCCAAGCAAATTGTCAGTACCCCGACCTGTTAAGGTGTTTGGCAAAATTACTGTTACTAGCTTATAGATTATAACTTATAGTAGAAGTTGTGAATATTTGGTAAAGATTATAACTTGTAACTAAAATAGAAAAAAAAATAGTTATAAGTTGTTGCAGAAGTTGTGAGTGTTTGGAAAAACTTGTAGTTTATAGCTAAAATTTGTAACATTAAGCTAAAAGCTACTACTAGCAGTAGCATTCCTAAACACCCCCTATATATGTATCAACTCCTTTCCATGGGCAGTGGACTACTGCATAGATGACCTCTAATAGTTGAGCATGAGTGTGTAAATGAAATACAGACCACATAAACAAATGAGATGGCTAACAATTCAACCTGCCTTGAGGCCAATTCTGGGTTTAAATTGCACATGAAATCTATCCTACTGTTTCTACCACAATTTTGCATCCCAATTATGTCCTTATGGGTAGTAGCACGTGCACTAGCCTGCCAATTGATATCCAACATTAACAAACCATATTCTACAAAAATGTGGCATAGAGTTGAAATTAATATTTTTAGCAAGAAGAGAACAAGAATGTAAACCCTCATAAGCATTCTTCCCAAGAACGTAAACCCTCGTAAAGATTTTGTGTCTTGAAGTATGACATATTTCTTTCTGTAAATAATAATAATAATAATAATAATAATAATAACAACAACAAGAACAAGGTAGAAGAAACTCTACTTCAAATAATAAAAAAGTAAGCACACTTTCAACTTACGTTTCAAAGTCTGAATTTCACTCCAAGTGAGGTCAAAGGTAAATATTCCACTGACTACTCCAAGTTCTGAAACAGGTCTCGTTAGGTTGCTGAACATCGATTGAGCAACTAGTGTGCTATCCATAAGATTAATAGACCCTAAGCAAACCGGTATCCCATCCTTCGTCATTTGAACAGGGCAGTCAAGAACGTTTACACCGTCTGAAATGGCATGCTGATAAGCCAAATCAGTACAGCCAGGGTAGTCCCCACTCGAACCTTGGGATGAGATAACCAAAGGTTTTTCTGAACAAAGAATAGAGCAAAATAAGTGAAGCAACAATACATAATGGTGCGTCAAAAAATATGCGAGAAACTGTGCTGGTAGTGCAAGAATCCACAAGTAAAACAGGAAGAACCAAATTTGTCATGAGGAAGAAGCATACCTTGTCCTGACACATCTTTGCCTATGTGAGAGAAACAAGCTGCAATAATGGAATAGAGGGGAAAAATAACGTCAGAAGAATTTTTTGGCCAATTTTTACTAGAAAAAATAAAACATGGTTGAAAGCCATTTTTTTGGTAAGCACTTGATTTTTCGTGTTACAAGACTTTTTTTGTACTTTTTTTACATAATAAGATTTTTTAATAGCATAAATATAATGAATATATGATGCATTGTTTTAAAAAATAGAATTTGGCATGAACAATTCTAAAAGATTCTTTGCATGGCTTTTGTTGCAGGAATGGCATACCAATAACTTAATTATAGTTTTTCGTTACATATAATTTGACAAGCACGAATTATTTCTATCAATGTTATTGCAATGATATGTTATAGTGTACTATATGAAAATTAATTTTAATATATTTTATAAAACTAGGAATATAATAACACGATGGTATTGGAGAAAATATAATGAATAAGCTACGCCCCTCATACAGCCTATACAGTGTAACATGGATGCAAATTATCAGTTTTTGGACTTCAGGTAACCTATTTGGACTATACCATAAAACTAGCATTGTTGTTCACTTCCTTGGTAATTTGCATTTTTACATGACTACACATCCACAGCCCCATTTTCTCCTAGAGACCATGATTATATACTTAGCTAATAGTTCAACCTATGCTAGCAAGTAGCAAATGCTAAAAACACATAAGAATTGTAACATAGTTGCAGGCATTGAAAATCTTTTCCATAAGTAACAGGTGTGAAAATGTGAAACCAAACCAAATCAAATTAAGCTTTGTCCCAATCAATTGTAGTTGAATACTTGAAGGCCTTTTCACCATTTTATCTATCAAGTGCTATATGTTCAGTTAGATTCAATAATATTATATCCTTCTTTACTACATCACATGCCAATTTAGATTTTTCCCTCCCCTTAATATTTATATTTAACATTATCTTATCACTCTTTTTTTACTATTGCATCTACTGATCTGTTGTATGCATCCAAACTAGCTTAAGCCTATTTTCTCTTAATTTATCTTCAATTGGTGCGAACCTACAATTTCACGAATATTTTCATTATTAATTTTATCTTTTATAGTGTTACCACATATCTAACTCAATATTCTCATTTCAATAACCCTCATTTTATTTACATAATATTTCTTGGCAACCCAATACTTTGTGCCATACAACATTGCTAGTCCAATAATCACCTTATGGAATTTTTCTTTCAATTTTGCAGGTATCTTTTGATCGCATAATACCTCAGAAAGATCCGGACTTAAATGGACATAAACTTTCTCGTCCGAACGAGCGTCCAAACATGATTTTCCAGTAGCTTTGGCATCTGCACAAGCGTCCGAACGTTTACAGGGTCAGAGTTTGCGAACGTGAGACAAGCTATGCTTTGATGGGACGTATCGTGCCAAGGTTGTGCCAGGTTCATGATCGAATAACTTTTTCGAATAACCTAGTTGGAACTTGTAATTAGAACGGGTTCGGGTTGAGTCGCGGGAAGAAGCTAACTCGTAATGGGGTTGAAATATTCGATTAGTATGGATTCGAAACCCTAGGATGTTCTTTTTATATTGATCAAATCATTCAGTTTTTGTTTTCATTATTTATTTTATGTCTTTAATTAATCAAATATCAAACACTTTCTTAATAATTGAATTAGAATTTTAACTATAAAAGATATGTGACTAAGCCTTTTTTGTCCCTGTTAAACCGATACCTGGTCTTAACCACTATTCTAATAGTAGTTTTACCTAGGTTTAAATATTTATTTTCTGTGCGATTATGACCACATCACTCATCATATTATATCTCTTCGCATCCTATCATAAATCGTTTCTGAAGAAATTGAGAAGAGAAAATAACTCTATATTTTCTGTGTATAGAAACTGTACAATATATGGCCTATTTATAGGCGAATAGGAATAAACAATAAAAGAAATAAAATTAGAATAAAATCAGAATAAAATCAATCTAATCAATCTAATATTCTAATCAATCTAATATTCCAACATTCCCCCTCAAACGCAAGATGACGAAATCAGCTGAAATTTGGAAATTAGAGCACGAAAGCGACCAGGAAGATGAGATTTTGTAAAAAGGTCGGCAAGTTGATCTTCAGAAGAGACAGATCAGCGGCGACGCGAGT
>JAOTRH010474481.1:0-26346 GCA_034768845.1 Heliamphora exappendiculata | reverse complement strand
GTTTGTGTGTGTGTGTGTGTATTTTCTCAATTCACCATAGTTCTGATTTGGTTAAAACGAAGATGGAGGACGAACAAGAAAACAAACATACCAACAGGAAACAGCATTGGACAGGCGCTTAATGTGTAAGGGAAGCAGAGTTCGTCTCTGTTCCCTTCCAAACCTTCTCGCTCGCCTCCCTTCCATCATCTTTGATGAACTGTGCCAACCATTATACAATTATCCCAATTTGTGAAACAGTAAAGCTTGTTACACCGCCAAAATGTTTACAAAATATTAGGGATGAATTTAATTAAAATTTATTTATAAAATAAATAAAATTATATTTTTTTAATTTTTTAAAATTTTGTAAATTTTAAAAATTATTTATAATTTTTTAAAAATAAAAATAATTACTAAATATATTTTTATTTATAATTTAAAAAAATAAAAATAAAAATAAAAAATAAAAAATATAAACTTACCAAACGACACTTTATTGTTTAGTTGTCTTCACTTAATTGTGTTTGGACTTTGTGGTGTAATTCCTAGTTTTAGTTTCTGCTTTTGGTAGTTTGGTTTTGTTTGGTCATCAGCTTAAAGTAAGCTTAAAGTCTTTTAAGTTAAAGACTAAAAATTTATTTTTTCCCATTTGTCTGTCTTTGGTTTTTGTTTTTTTCTTATTGACTTTTAAGCTGACAACCGATTTTAAATTAGGCTTTTTATCATTTTTTTTTAATTAAAAAAATCAAAAAATGTTTGAGAATCCAGGAGTTTTTAACCTTTTAGTCTTTTTTTTTCTTTTTTATGTAAAATAATTTTATATATTTTAAAAATTTATTATAATTTTTATTAAACACATTTATTTTTATAAAAAATATATTTTTAATATCTACTTGTCAAATTCTATCAAACAAGATTTATATTAAATATAAAATTATGTAAAATTAAGTTTTAAAAAATTATAACAATTTATTTTTGACTTAAAATTATTTTAAGCCAAATTTTTTAACTTGTTGTCTCGTGATTTAAAGTCACTTATACGATTCATCAAACGAATTTCTTCCTTATTTGGCTTAAGTAACTTTAAGTAAAAAGCCTTGCTTTTAACTTTTTAGTCTTTTTTTTTTACATAAAATAATTTTATATATTTTTAAAAATATCATAACTTTTATTATACATATTTATTTTTTATAAAAATTAAATTTACTCGTTAAAATTTATTAAACAAAATCTATATTAAATATAAAATTATGTAAAACTAAATTCAAAAACATTATAATAATTTTTTTTATTATTTAAAGCTCTTTATGCTCATTTTAAGTTAAACTTTTTAACTTATTATTTTTTAGCTTAAAATCACTATCTGGTTCACCAAATAAATTTTTTGCATATTTAATTTAAAATAATTTTAAATAAAAAACCTGACTTAAGTAAAAAGTCTAACTTAAAATTCATTGTCAAAATGAGAGTTAATAGTCAATAAATAAAAAATAAAAAACAAAGACAGAAACTAAAATTAGGAATTACACTACAAAGTCCAAACACAATTAAGCGAAGACAACTAAATAATAAAAGTCACGTGAGGCGGTGAAATAGGCAATGGATTAGACGGTGTACCAAGCTTTACTGATAAATAATATATACATATATTATTTTAAAGAACTACCTAATTTAATTTTTTAATTCCCCTCTTTTTTTCTTTTTTTCTTTTTTGGAATACTCTAGGATGTTCATCACTATTTATTTAGCCTGTGTTTAAACTAGTTCTTTTTAGTAATTTTTAGGTTTTTTGATTTTTTTGTAAAAAGTGAATGTCAAATCATGTAAAAAAAAGTTTAAAAAAAATAAATAAAAAAATTAATAAGCCAAATCAGTTGATTTTTTTTTTGCTTTTAAGCCCAAAAGCTAAAAAATAAAAACTAGCCCAGATGGAGGCTTATAAACTTTTACACAATTTATTCTCAAGAATTCATTTCGAGAGATTTAATTTAGGTTAAAATAATTAATCGAAAAGAAATAAAATGCACCAGGTTGCTACACAACTCCCCGTTGATGCTAATCGAATAAATAGGCGACGTCATACACTTCCTAATCCTGCTAACCATCCTCTCAGGAAAATCCATGCATCTTAAGATTGCTAACATAAAGTCCCATATGATATTGTCATAAGCCTTCATGATATCAATCTTAAGAGTACATCTAGGACCCATATTCTGCTTATGGTAGTCTCTTAAAAGCTCTTGGGACAAAAAGATATTATCGTCAATTCTCCAACCTTTGACAAAAGCTGATTGGGGGAGAGAGAACTTCATGCAAATGATTTTTAATCCTATTGGTGATGATTTTTGATATGCACTTGTAGATGGTATTGCAACACGAGATAGGCCTATTCTCTTTGACAGAGGACGGGTTGGGAATCTTAAGGATCAAAGTAATGAGGGTCGTATTAGCTTCTTTGAGCATATGACCGGACGCAAAAAAAACATTTAATGGACTTAACAACATCGTTTCCCACGACTTCCCAAGCATCTTTAAAAAACCCTGCTAAAAACCCATCAGGCCCCGAAGCATTATTAGATTTAAGAGACTACATAACCTGCTTAATTTCCTCATCAGTAACCTCAAAATCCATACTTCTAGCGCTATACGAAGACAGCTTAATCTTAATGACACCACGCAGCTCTTCTTCCTCAACATTCTCATGATTAGATTCAATACCCAAAAGGCCCTGGTAATACTCGACGACGTGCTCAGAAATACTCTTCCTATCAAAATAGATAGTGCCATCCTCTCTAGTAATCACCGAGATACTGTAAAATACTTGCTCTTGAGTGGAATAATTTTCATCGAATATATAGAGTCCAAAGACAATATAGCAGATCTGTTAACTAAAGGCTTAAATGGAGAGCAAGTTAGTCATTTATCAAGAGAAATAGGCTTAAAACCTATGATTTAAGAGTCGCAACAATAGCAACCCAACCTAGCTAATTGAAAATTCCAAAATATAGGTTCAAATGGACAACTGAATTGTGTGTGACTCAGTGTCATCACTGTAGAGATAAAATTTTCTACTGATTCTTATGATAGTATAGTGATATCTGTAGCATTATTAGATTAAGTTACGCTTTTAATAGTTCTTATATCTTAAAAAGTTCAATTGGGGTATAGCAATATACTCTTAATATAAATTACCTATATGAATGAGAGGGGGCCACTTTTGTGAAAATATTAAGGCTATATTCTCTAACAGCACTCATGAAATCAGGATTTCTCTAGGGCTAAAATGGGCACAATCATAAGAACCAAGCTGTGTCTAGAAAAATTCTGTGTAAACTCTATTATTTTGGCTTACACAAACGGCTGAACAGTTCAAGGAATCACGTCCATTGATTAACTATTAAATCCGATAGTTTTTCACAAGCGATGATCCAAGCCAAAAGCTGCCTATCCTATACAGAACTTTTCTTATTGAATTTTCTCTATGTCTACATCTTGTTGCATTTCTTTTTGTTAAATTCCATTCATGTGGGGGATAGTTGGGAAAAATGAATTTTAAATAAGTTAGAACATAATTTTTTAACTAACTTTGAAGCCAAATATCTTTGGATTGGATTAATTTTTTTAAATGATTCTAAGTTCTATTTTGTTTAATTCCATTAGTAGAGTAATCATGTATTTTATGGTATTCAAAATCTTTAATAGGCGAATGACAAATTGACTCCAAAAGTGTGTTATTGAAGTTGCCAAAAGGATGATAACTTACTTCAATCCCACATTGGTTGGGACAGAATTGGTAGAGTGGTTTATATAAACCAAGTTTGGCCTAAGGGGTGTGCCCCTTAGGGTATCCAATTTTGTGAAAGAGAGAGGGCCTACCCAATGGTGGGTTCGACCCAAACCCGCACACGCGCATGCGCAAGTCGCCACCGCCGCCCGCCTGTTCGACAGGTCGTGCTGAGCCGGGCCCAGGTTCGTGGTCTGAGGTCTGTGGGTCATGTTGGTTTAATCCGAACAAGTAGTATCATCGCCTATTGTCACGTCCCAAAACTTGGGTCACGCGAACCTCTCAAGAAAAACTCGTTTATAGATACCAAGATCCATTAAACCACCTGATGCCAAGTGAGCCCAAGGCATAAGCGAAAGCAAACTTAAAATTGTTGAAAATGCACTTCTAAGGGTTTATTTTATATAAAAGAATGGCTCTAAAAGAATAAGATCAAGGTCCCCAAGAGCCAAGCTTAAAAACAAACAACCAAAGTTTCCAAGATAACTGTGCAGATCGCTTGATCGGTCAAAAGACCGCTTAGGCATTCCTTACAAGCTCATTGTTTTTCCATCGCCTAAAACAAAACAGAATGCTTGCCTCGACTGCTCGAGCAGTCCGTCAAGCGATCTGGCTTTGGACCCTTTTTCAAAATACCTTTTTTGAAACCCAACACTTAAACTTTTTTCCTACCTTTTCAAAACCTCTGAGGTATACCGAGGCACAAGAATGATGTTAAACATAAAATCAATCGAAAATAATTTATTAAAATGTTAAAATCAACCAAACGATAACTGTTTTATACACCCAAAAAACTAAACAACCAACTCACGGTTCCTCTCATTATCATACAAACATCACATACATTGAGATCAAGGCCTTAAGGCTTACAAAACATATGTTTCCAATTCCAAAACATATAATATCATCACATGATCCATTAACAACCAAGAATAACTATTGAATAACAAAACTAAGAAATTTTAGTCTTCTACCACCTCCGGGACTCCTTTAGATCAATCTACGTGATCAAATTCACCTAAAAGGTTTTAAATCCCACAACGTGAGCCGAAACTCAATAAGAATAGACTAGTATAAATTAAAAGCATAACATACAATCATGAACAACTCGACTACACAAGCCTTAAAATGGTTTTTCATCCTTAAAATCACAAATTTTCATATATTTTCATAATGTTCAACAGTTCAATAAACATAAACAATACATAATTTTTCAACCAGGTTCCACAACCAACAATGATATATATATATATATGCAAGTTGTACTCTTTTATGGTCTTTTACCATATGACAGCACTAACTTAATCATGCAATTCTTTATGGTCTTTCACTGTAGGACAACTACTTGCCCCAATATGCATATCTTTACGGTCTTTCACCGTAGGATAGTACTTACCTCAATATTCTTTATGGTCTTTCACTGCAAGACAACTATTTGCCCTAACATGCAATTCCTTACAAAGGCACACAGTATGATTTAACAAAACGTTTGTACGCACACAACTATGTATAAAATATCTAAACGCATACATCCACGTTTTCCATATAACAATGGAAATCAACCAACATATTTAAAAATATTTCCACCCTCTCAACTGAATCATTAAAATCAAGACTCAATCCCAAGAGTTAGCTCCAAACCTGCAAAACAATGTTTTCACAACATATACATAAATTCTTCTAATTTTTAAAACTCATCTTTTCAAAAACCACCGACACATACGTCCACCAACTTTCTAATAAATCGTAAAAACACATAACATACTTTTTATCCAATCAACACAAAGTGCAACATTTATAGTATTTTAAAATGGTAAGAATGTGTATAAATAACATGTAGCACCCTTTTAAAACAAGACAGTCTAGAATCCTACCGTAGAGAGTTAAAAATTCAAAATTTTAAACACCAACGAACAACCGAAGTTGCCAAAACAAGATTTCGTTTGGATGGATACGAAGCTCACGGCGAGGATATCAACGATCAACTATTGTAACGCCAAAAATTGGGCCCGAAGCAAGCCAAAAGCTAGAGGGAAGGCTAAAGGTTTGGTTTTTCTTTTAAAAAAGAGAGAAGGAAGCTTGCTCAACAAGATTGGGTTCAAAAACCAATACCATGAGCTAGCATTTAAACAACTCATGCAGACAGATCGCTCGAATGGTCCAAGGGCTAATCGAGCGGTCCTACCCAGAAAGAAAATCAACTTCCTACCACAACGCCCGATAGGACCAAGATTGAAACCCATATGTATATCTAAGCTAGCACATGCATAAAACATATAGAAACATGCGTTTCTATAACGATTCAAATGATAGCTAACATGTCATGTATATACATAACAAAATCAAAAAGAACCGGGTCTCACAACTCTTTCCCCTTAAGGAATTTTGCCCCTGAAATTTGCTACAAGGTCAAGAAGAAAACAACTCTAGATACCTAACATGGACTTTGAACTCAAGCTCCCACATAGCTTCCTCGACACCGTGATAATACCATAAAACCTTGACATAGGCAATGGTTCTCCCTCTCAACACTTGTTCCTCCGTATCCAAAATCATCACGGGTCGTTCCTCAAAAGATATGTTCTCATCCACTTCCAACTCAGCCCAATTCAGGATATGTGATGGGTTAGGCTCGTATTTTCAAAGCATAAAAACATAAAACACATTGCGCACAGATGACAAATGAGGAGGTAAAGCCAGACCGTATGTTGCCCGGTCCGAACCTTAGTAGTGACCACCTAGATTGTAACAACTCGGCCCTGACTCTAGTTGTACCAGCCCAGACTGTAACTACCCATGGAGCGATAAATCCCAAACCCTAGTATTAGCGACGGGTAGATAATGAGAATTTAGATCGCTATATGAACAAAGAAAACTCTAATCAACATGAAACCGTAATTTGACCTGAAAACTCTAAAAAGACCAAATACTCAGAGGCAAAATCCTAATACTCAAAAAAGTTTCAGGATAGATTAAATTAAGTAAATAACATAAAATATAAAATTAAAAATAAAAAATTCTCATAATTAAGGTAAAACAATCGTTTTGCCCCTAGTATAACAAAAAATTTAAAAAATTTAAAATTTGACACATGAGCACCCAAAATCAGATATTTATATACAATTAATTAATAAAAGATAATATAACAACAAAAAATAATCAAATTGCCCTTGCATGGCCGGCCACATAGGAATATGTGCCCAAAAAGCTATATTTTACCTTTTTTAGCTTAAAAATAAAAAAAATATAAATAAATTAAGCATTATTTGACCTAATACTTTTTACACAAATAATATACATAATAATATAACAACATAGGTCAACAAAAGTAAATAAATAATTATTTAAATTCTCTTCACAATAAATAAGTCAAAAAGTTAATTTTTGTCAAACTAGCTTAAGTTTGCTTAAAAGCCTACACCTATTTAATTAATTACTATTAAAATTATGATAAATTATGAAAAATCTAAATTAATTATAAATATATTAATATAATGGTTTTAGTAGGTTTAGATACCAAAAAATACATAAAATTTATATTTTATACATTTTTTCACAAAATGGTGCCAAAATACACTTTAAAATCTTAATTAAATACAAAAATAACTTTTGATCTTTCCAAATAGAACCCAACTGAAACCCCATCTGCAAAACCTGAAAATATATCTCTCAAATAGCATCCACCACCCCATGCAACCAATGGGAATCAAGAAAAATTTAAAATTTAAAATTTATGCAATAATTACCAATCAATTATAATTTTTGTATAAAACACACACAAGTCCTACTCTCCTTCATATTTTCGGCTGTGAGGGTGAGAGGAAGAGACCACCAAATTTTTTTAAGTATTTTCAAAGAAGAAAGTGAGAAGAAGAGAGAAGGAATAAAGAAGAAGGAGGAAATGATCAAGGAGGAGGAATTAGAGCTAAGTCCTATTCTCCTACAACCTTTTGAGCATCCAACAAGGTAACTAAATCTCTTAAAACATTCTGATAATTAAGTAGTAGACATGAAAATTGTAACTAACATGTTAAAATACATACTGAACAAAAATCGTCACAAAATACCCTCAGATGATACCCCAAAGGTTTTGAGAATTCTCTATTAAAAACTTATTCTGCAGACCCTTCTAAGACTAACTGAACCCTTTTTATAAATTAGTCAAAATATCAAACGTTTTCCAAACAACTTGCCCAAGCACAAAACATAAAACTTGTAGGGGACACCTTAAACTAAAACCTCACAAAAAATCAGAGTCATATCCCTTGAATTGATGTCCCAAAACCGTGGCCAACAAAGGCCTAAATTATGCACTTTTCTCTGTAAAGTGCTGAATAATTTTTCCTAAATTAAATCAAATGGCAATTTTGCCCTAGGATCTAACTTACTACTAAACGTGAAAATTGTAGAAATTTTTTTTATCTAATTGGTGTTCAAATTTTAAAAATTAAACCAATATCTAAGTACTTCAAAATACTGTCGTATCTTAAAAACTAACAATTGAACATTTACACAAAATTTGCTAAGAGTACGGATGGCGTGTTATTTTGTGAAACTTGAGTATATAAACTTTATATGAACTTTGTGAGTAATTAATGTATGAAAATAATAAATTTGAAGTGAACTCATTATATGTCGTATAAATTATGATTATGCTTTGCATGCTTGTAGTTGATGCTTTAGCAAGTTGTATCATGTGTCATACCGTGTTTATATGTCATGCTATAATCAATTACACACCAGAAGCATATTGCGCATCATGGGCATTCTCATATTTTATCTTGGGTTATCAGAGTCCCTTCGTATCGTTCAAATTAGGTTGGGTAATACAAAATCATTCTTTATGTGGTTGTGGATCTAGGACGTCCCTGGTTGCCATATTTGAAATTAAATTGGGAAATTATTTATTATAAAAAAGGGAATTAGGCACCATCGGTTTGTCACTAGCTTTAATTAGACTTTGGGTTGACGCTTAACGAGCATCCTGGTCCTTAATGTGGGACGATTGGCCTGAATAAGAATGGATAAAATTGGTTGGCCCGCCCCCACGCCATTGCCATTGAGTAAAACGGCTGAGGCATGTAGCCAAGGCGAGCGTTTTCCTTTTGCAACGAGGCGATGATAAGTTAAGTGATCAATGTATTATCAAGTCTACTCTGTAATTCCTGGCGTGAAATTCCTGATATTGTTCCGAATGTATATCGGGCTAGGTAACTGCATTTCATTCATTTGTATCATGCATTCGTACAATTGTCCTAATATGTGCTTGTCCTATTGAAATTGATAAATTATTTGTCTCTTTGCCTTTAAAACTTGTATTGGGTATTATACGATATGTATTATAGGATATTTTATTATGAGTTTGTTAGATGGTTTAGAAAATTTGCTTTTGGGCTCCGGCTCATGGCATTCGTGCTACAAGTGAAGAAGAAGGACCGTTTGAGGAAGGCGAGTTCATCGAAGAAGAAGACTTTGGGGAAGAGGGAGAGTGGCAGGAGCCAGACATTGCCGCTAGAAGACGTAGGATATTTATTTTTTGATCTTTTTGTTTAGTTTTTTACAGACATAATGTAACTTTTGTTAAATTTTCTGGATGACTGTAATCATTAAGTATTTTAAACAAATTCTGAACCGTTAATGATGTAGTAATTATCATATGTAATATAAATATTCGGTTAGAATATTTTCCTTATTTATAGTTACATATGTCCCAACATGCCTAGAAGATGAAGCGTCACAGTTGGTATTAGAGCCTAGATTTAGTGAACATTCAGGTCTTGAAAAATGGGAGATTGCGAGTTCTGTAGCATAGAAACTCTGTAAAATTTCCGTACTATTAATTTATCACATATGATTTTAACAACTTAAAATTTTCACATTAGAGTTTTTCCTATTTTTATTTCTTTAGGATGGCGTCTGATGTAGAACCGGCTGGGGAACCGTGGGCTGCATCGAAACCAGAGGACTCAGACCCGGAGGAAGAACCCGTTGAAGAGCAAAGTACCATAGACGTGTTTTCGTTAGCATGGATGTTTCCAGGCGAGTGTCTAGCCCAGAGAGAGAGAGAGGTTGAAGAAGTAAGAGCAAACGAAGAACCCGATGTAGTAAGGGACGAGATAGATTTCGGAGCAGACGATGAGGAAGGATTTGAGGACGAGGACGAGGAGTAAGCCATTGCTTTCTTTTATGATTCACTAGAGGCGCCGCCGTCGGATCCAGATGATGATGAAGCTACGGACGCCATAATCTTTTGGAGCTACTAGGACTACCGTAAAGACTATAGTGTTGGGGAATGGGTATATGCGAGAGTATTCCACGAAAGAACGTGAAAGTGGAAAAAACCCGAGTCTTTTCCAAGGTACATGGGTCTGCTAAGGGTATTGGAGAGATGCGATGAAACCACCTACCGTCTAAAGGTACTGTCGGGATTTAAAAAGCTGTTAGGGGATAGAATGGAAGCAAGGTGAATGCAAACACAGAAACCAAGAGATGGGAGAGGGATCATTAACCCGCACAACCCGACAATCGACTTTAACAGTCTAGAAACGTACCTGGAGACACCAGTTACCATAATCAACATGACTCGCATGGGGCCGGAGGACCTTTGGCACGTGAAAGTACAATGGCGTTGTTACGGTATCTACGAGGCAATGTGGGAGTGTGACTCAGTTATTCGCTACTTTTATCCACATCTATTTGTTGAGGCCTTAGCATGCTAGGCATTGCATCTTTCCTTCATTAGATAATGTATGTGTGTTAGGTGAACTCTTGAAAACTTTGTACTAATTATGTGTTTAGATGAAATGCAAGTGTTCGTTGCTAAATTTTTGATAAACTATCTCATAGTTATAAACTATCTCATAATCTCAAATTAAAATATGTAATATTCCAAAAACATGAAGACAATTAAGAATGGAAACAACTCCTGAATCTTGACACTCTCTCAAGATAGTTGATAGACGGTCAAACCACCGATAAGTTAACTAACCTCTAGATGATAAGGCACTAGGAGTAGCCTAAGTTTTGAGGAAACACCGTTAAAGTTCCTAACTTCACCCTTATGAGTTTTTTTCCTAAACCCTAGTATCAACTTCTATATCAATTAAAATTCTTTTCTTATCTTTCCTTCTAATAATACCGGTCCTCAACAATGCCACCCAGTAACATTCGTAGGCAATCATTCACCACCATTCATTTTCCTGACTTCCATACTATGTCTGACTGAAGCATTTTTGTGAACTCTTGAAATCCCAACATGGGGAGTTGACTTGGATGCTTGAATTAAAGTACGTCAGGCCGACCCATTGCTAAAGCGTACAATTTTTAGATGTTATACAAATTGATCTCGGGAACCTCCTCTCTGCAATGTTCATTAGTAGCTAATCTCTTTTCTTTAATGCATTTGAGCCTCAACTGACCTCTCAACCTAAGTCAACGGTGATTACTTTAAACTATGACCCCTTGAACTATTTGGGAGTCCACCTTAAGATATTCTAACCCTAGCGGCATCTCTTGCTCATACCGTTTGAAAATTTTTAGCTAAGCACTTACCTATTCATTGCCTTTTGGTCACCTTCTTTGAAACCAGTAAAATTGAGCTGACCATCCTTATCAAACTCCACGTATGTTTTGCCCGTCAACCCTCAAAGCCTTGTCCCGTAGTTTTGTGATTAACGATGATCGCCTGGATATCAAGTTATTAGGTTTCGACGCTTTCACGGAAGACTAGGACAATGCATGAGAACCTCTTAACACCTCTTCGAAACATAGGGTAATCTTTCCTCAACATTACGATTAAAGTACAATCAACGTTCGCGTTTAATGAAGTTTTGAAATCCGAGATCCCGACTACAGGAATAGTTAAGGGTTTACTTGACTGACTACACGTTCTTAAAGGAGCCGACAAGTAGAACTATGCTATCAGTAACCTATAGTTAGGAACCACAACTTCACATTAAGGGACTCATGACATCACCATGTGACAGAATTTAGGTTTTTTCCCAAACTTGATCACAGTGAACCCGCAAATCCAACAACCTGAGAAGCAAAAGATTTGTACTAACAGTAGAGAATTGGGAAAACAAGAGACAACCAGGAGCATCTGGAGCCTGATGGAGAATTAACCCTCAAACCATAATGGATCACATGACTCGATATTTTCTTTAGATATACCTTTTATCCCATTCAATTGCCTTAAAGTAACCAACCCCCATAGAGAATTGATCCGGTCAGTAGAAGAGACATCCAAACCCTACGTACTAATACATGAAGGAACAACGACAGGAACTAAGAGAATTAATACAATGCTTGAAAAGACCTGAATAAGGAAGAAGGTATATGATTACAGACTTCATCACCAAGATCGCCAAGGTCACCTCAAGAGCACGATAACATTCGAGTTACAATGAATTGCCTCACTAAGACCGCTCGCTCTCTATCCACAGACTCCAGGACACATTGGTAGTTACAAGCAAAAAGTATATCCGAGAGATTTTACACCAACCTAAAGTTCTCTACCATACTTAATCGAAACCCGCATCTCGCTTGGGCTGTCTAAACACCCAGTTCTAAACCATTAAAAGTATGTTAAGAGTATGCATAAGAGAGATTAAAGAAAACTCTTATCTTCGGTCTAGACCTGCTTACAACAAACAGCTCTCGAGTTAGCTTTTACAACTGCATGAGGTTTTGCGTGAGAACAATATTTTGAGACTATCAATATAAGGAATAAAAATAGAAAGGAACTGATTAGTTGGAAAATATCTCTACTAGTCAATAAAGTGAGACCCAAAATGCAATAACAGAAATTTATATAAAACCCAGAATAGTGGCCTTGCGTTAACAATCTATGGTTAAGAATGGCAGGATCTCATTGAATAAGACTTCTTATATTAATGAACAGATTGACTGTCATATAAATAGAACCAACTTTATCAAATAGTTCAATGACCCTTTCCCCTTTTCTCTTCCCTGAAGATGGCAGAACAAAGACAGAACCACGAGAGCTCAGTGAAAGTAAATGGAACCAAGGAGGAAGTAGAAGTCTTGAGCCTAGCACGAATCTTGTAAGATATAATGGCCAATCTAGATCGATCGCAAGAGAAGGCACCCCAGGAAGGATCATGGTACTTATCGGACCTAAGAGTACAAAATATCCTAGTACCTGAAAAGAAATTTTTTTTCCAAACGACTGAGGTTTGGATTAGGACCACAAAGCAACAACAACCAACTGTAAGAGCTTATTATAGGTGCAACCAGCCAGAACATAAGATGATGCATTGCCCGATAAGAATTGGAGAAGACAATCAAGGAGGACCTCTACGGAACAACAAGAAGGTCACGTGCTTGGAAGTTTACTTTCAAGGTGACTGAAGGGAACAACTTGAAAAAAGGGCACCAAAATTAAAAATCTGTTATCAATGCCGGAAGCTTGGACATAAAAGGTATAAATGCCCACTACAAAAAGGATTAAACTACAACGGTCGTCAACAAGGGTAGGGCTACAAGGATCAAATGAATCTTTTGCAGTAAGAAACAAGTGGTTTGAAAAAAGTATTGCAACCTAACCAACCAGAGAGCGATGAGTGGAGTGTTCGCCATTCACATGAGACAAACTCAATAATTTGTTTCAATTGCAATAAGTTTAGACATAAAAAATTTAAATGCTTGCTGCCAAAGGGAAAAACTATAATATTCATCAAAAGGGAATGAGTGGTTTAAAAAGGACGATACAGCTTGACCAGCAGGAGAATCAATGGACAGAAAACTCGCCTTTACAAGAGAAAAAAGAGTATTTGTTAACGATCAGAGGTACGCCTAAATTCGCAAACTCTAGGATATACATTAATTAGACTTGTTGTATTGTGCCGAGAAATGATAAACTTGAAGGACAAAGGCTTTTAGGTTAGCTCTAGTCAGATAACTCTTGCGCCATGGATATTCGATGTGACCTTTAAGAATCATGTAGTTATCGGTCTAAGATGTTAGTAAGACAAAACGGCAATAGCTCAAAGTGATAAACGTATAACCCTAACCTTATCCATATCCTCAATAAAGAACGACTCAAGTAAATAAGGACAACAACTTCGAAGAGAAGAGGTGAAAATAACCACCTACAACCTTTTGCATGAAATTTCGAGGATGAAATTTATTTAAGGGGGCTAGATTGTAACACTCTGGTCTAGACCCTAGTAGTGAAAACCTAAATTGTAACAGTCCAGCTTGGACCATAGTTGTATCAGCCCAGACTGTAACTACCCATAGTGCGATAAATCCCAAATTCTAGTATTAGCGATGAATAGACAGTGAGAACTTAGATCGTTATATGAATAAGAGAAATCCTAATCAACCCGAAATTCTAATTTGACCCAAAAATCCTAAAAAGACCAAATACTCATAGACAAAATCCTAATACTCAGAAAAGTCCCGGGATAGCTTAAATTATTTATAAAATTAAAAATAAAAAATTCTCTTAATTATGATAAAATGACCATTTTACCCTTAATACAGCAAAAAGTCCTAAAAATTTAAAATTTGACACATGGGCACATAAAATCAAATATTTATATACAATTAATTAGTAAAAGACAAAATAACAACAAAAATAACCAAATTGCCCTTGCATGGCCGGCCACCTAGGGATATGTGCCCAAAAAGCTATATTTTATCTTTTTAAGCTTAAAAATGAGAAACAAAGTGTATAAATTAGGCATTATTTGACCTAATAATTTTTATACAAATAATATACATAATAATATAATAATATAGGTTAACAAAAGCAACTAAATAATTATTTAAGATTTCTACACAATAAATAAGTCAAATTTTTGATTTTTGTCAAACTAGCTTAATTTAACTTAAAAGCCAACACCTATCTGATTAATTGTTATCAAAATTATGATAAATTATGAAAAGAGTAAATTAATTATAAATACATTAATATAATAAATTTTAGTAGATTTTAATACCAAAAAGATACATAAATTTTACATTTTATATATTTCTTTCACAAAATGGTGCCAAAATACACTTTAAAACCCTAATTAAATGCAAAAATAGCTTTCGGTCTTCCCAAATAGACCCCAACTGAAACCCCATCTGTAAAATTTAAAAATATATCTCTCAAATAGCATCCACCACCCCATGCAACCAATGAGAATCAAGAAATATTTGAAATTTAAAATTTATGCAATAATTACCTTTTCATTACAATTTTTGTATAAAAAACACACAGGTCCTCCTACTCTCTTTCATATTTTTGGCTGAGAGGGTGAGAGGTAGAGACTACCAAAATTTTCTAAGTATTCTCAAAGAATGAGAGAAGAAGAGAGAAGGAAGAAAGAAGAAGGAGAAATAGATCAATGAGGAGGAATTAGAGCTAAATCCTATTCTCCTACAATCTTTTGAGCATCTAACAAGGTAACTAAATCTCCTAAAAATTTTGATATTTTCTCATGAAATAACCCTCAATCCATTTCTATAAGCAACTCTAAAAATAAGAAACAAAGAATAACTCAAAAAGGCATCGTATGAGTTGTTTATGGACTGTTTGTGCATGATCAAGCTTTGTATGTTCTTGTATGTGTATATTTTTTAGTTTTATGGCTTAAATATGTTCTAGAATTTTGGTTTATATGAGTTGATGACATGCATGCAAAGAAAATACATAAAAAATGGACACTAGATGAGCTAAGCTATGAAAACCCTAAGTAACCTGATTTTCTGGGCTTACCTACTTTCTGTCACAAACTTTAAAACATAATAACTAATCTTATAAAAATGATCTTAAAGTGATTTTTGTGTCCAGATATAGATTTTTGAGTTATCTTTCATGCAAAATTGGTTTGAAATGATTTCGTTAGGTAGAACTCCAGATATGCCATTTTTTCTAAAGAGTGTCAAATCTTGACCATTCCAAATTTCAGACCTAAAGGCCCTAAGTTAGAGTGGGAATCATGCTTGGGTCAAAACATAAAACTTGTAGAGAACATAGTTATCTTACGGTTCACCGAAAATAAGCCTAAAATATGAAGTCTTGGTAGGTCAGAACACTTCTCTAAGTCACTATTAAGATTTAGTAACTAGCAGACATCTCTGTCACACATTATTGTGAGACCAGAAACTTCACTTTTTAGAAGCAAAATCCATAAGTGGTAAACATGAAAATAGTTTCTAACATATAAACTAAATATTTTGCAAAAATCAGCTCAAAAATACCCTCGGATGACACTCCCAAAGTTTTGAGCATTCTCTATTAAAAGTCCATTCTGTAGACCCTTCTTAGATTAACTGAACCCTTTTTATAAATTAGCTAAAATCTCAAACTTTTTCCAAACACCTTGCCCTAGCACAAAACATGAACTTTGTAGGGGACACCTTAAACGAAAACCTCACAAAAAAGCATAGCCCTAGCCCTTTAATTGATACATCAAAGCCATGGCCAACAGAGGCCTAAATTCTGCACTTTTCTCTGTAAAGTGCGGAATGATTTTCCCTAAATTAAATCAAATGACATTTTTTCCCTATGATCTAACTTTAGTGCGAAATATGAAAGTTGTAAGAAATATTTTTATCTAATTGGTGTTTAGATTTTAAAAATTAAATCAATATCTAAATACTTTAAAACACTATCGCAACTTAAAACTAGCAATTGAACATTTACATAAAATTTGCTAAGTGTACGGATGGCGTGTTATTTTGTAAAACTTGAGTATATAAACTTTATATGAACTTTGTGAGTAATTAATGTATGAATGATAAATTTGAAGTGAACTTATTCTATGTCGCATAAATTATGGTTATGCTTTCCATGCTTGGACATGGTGCTTTAGCAAGTTGTACCTTGTGCCACACCGTGTTTGTATGCCATGCTATTATCAATTGCATACGAGAAGTATATTGCACATCATGAGCATTCAGATATTTTATCTTGGGTTATCGGAGTCCTTTCGTATCGTTTAAATTGGGTTGGGTAATACGAAATCATTATTTTTGTGGTTGTGGATCTAGGACATCCCTGGTTGCCATATTTGAAATTAAATTGAGAAATTATTTATTATAAAATGGGGAATTATGCATCATGAGTTAGTCACTAGCTTTAATAAGACTTTGGGTTGACGTTTAACGAGCATCCTGATCCTTAATGTGGGACGATTGGCCCGTGTAAGGATGGATAAAACTGGTTAGTCCGCCCCCACGACGTTGCCATTAAGTAAAACGACTGAGGCATGTATCTAAGGCGAACGTTTACCTTTCGCAACGAGGCGAGGATAGGTTAAGTGATCAATGTAATGTCAAGTCTACTCTGTAATTCCTGACGTGAAATTCTTGATATTGTTCCAGATGTATGTCGGGCTGGGCAACTGCATTTCATTCATCTGTTTCACGGACTTGCACAATTGTTCTAATATGTGCTTGTCCTGTTGAAATTGATAAATTGTCTATCTCTTTGTCCTTAAAACTTGTATCGGGCATTATACAATATGTATTGTAAGATATTTTGTTGTGAGTTTGTTAGACGGTTTAGAAAATTTGCTTTTGGGCTCCAGCTCATGGCATTCGTGCTACAGGTGAATAAGAAGGATCATTTGAGGAAGGCAAGTTCGTCGGAGAAGAAGATTTTGAGGAAGAGGGAGAGTGGCAGGAGCCAGCAAATCCCAACATTGCCGCTTAAAGACATAGGATATTTCCTTTTTGATATTTTTGTTTAGTTTTTCACGGACATAATGTAATTTTTGTTAAGTTTTTTGGATTACTGTAATCATTAAGTATTTTGAACAAATTTTGAAGCGTTAATTATGTAGTAATTATCATATGTAATATAAATGCTTGGCTAGAATATTTATTTTATTTGTAGTTTCGTATGTCCTGACGTGTCCGGATGACGGGAAGTCACATGGTATGCCACCTTTCTAACCCTCTCTAGGATTTCAAATGGTCCGATAAAACGCGACGACCACTTCCCGCTAGGACCGATTCTCATCAAACCTCGTTGTGGCGAAACCTTGAAAAACACGTGGTCCCCCACCCTAAACTCTATGGGCCTCCTCCTATGATCCCGCGAATATTTTTTGAAGACTCTGGGCCATCGCCAAGCGTTTGCGAATCGTAGTAATCTTTTTCGTTGTTTCTCGCACCAAGTCAGGTCCCAAAATTGCTACTTCTCCTGTATCTGTCCAACATACTAGCGACCTACATGGCCTGCCATACAAGGCCCTGGAAGGCGCCATCCCAATGCTTGACTGATAGCTATTATTATATGAAAACTCTGCCAACTGCAAATGATCTTTCCAAGACTCCCAAAAATTGGGTACACACGTTCTCAGCATGTCCTCCAAAATTTGTATGGTACGTTCAGATTGACCATCTGTGTGAGGATGAAAAGTAGTACTGAAAAATAGTGTGACGCCCTGTCCTCCGGGTACATCGAGACATACATAAGTATAGATAAGGAGAATATTTTAACCATTTATTTATATTTACGTATCATAAATATTACATCATTAAGAGTTCTAAACTGATTAAAAGTACATAACGATTAGAGTTTCATAAAAAAATTTAACAAAAAATACAATAACCCCGTGGAAACTGAACAAAAGGACAAAAAAGTGTGAACTTCAATTTCTTCAATTCACGTTATCGTGGTCGGCTGGTCCCTACCACTCACCTTGCTCTTCAAAACCTCCTTCTTTTTCGGGTGTAACTTTCTCAAAAAGCTCTTCTTCCTCACCTATGGCACGAATGCCATGACCCAAAGCCCAGAAGCAAACTCCCTCAATCTTCTAACCAAACTCACAACAAAATATCTTACAATGCATATTGTATACACCCAATACAATTTAAGACCAAGGAGATGGACAAATTTGACATTTACGGTAGGGTAAGTATATATAAGAACAATTATGCAAGTGCTTGATACAAATGCATGCGATGCAAATGCCCAACCCAACATATATCCAGAACCATAACGTGAATTTCACATCAAAAATTTCAGTGTAGACTTTATGGGAATTTGTTCACCAAACCTATCCTCGCCTCATTGCGAAAGGTAAACGCTCGCCTTGGCTTCATGCCTTAGCCATTTGACTCAATGGCAACGGCGTGGGGGCGGGCCAATAACATCCTTATTCTCCAGCCAATTGAAAATGCCCAAAAACCCATATTAAGGACCAAGATGCTTGTTTGGTGTCAATCCCAAAGTCTAGATACAGGAATTTCAAGAGGCATTTCACATTATTCAGAATACTAAGATGAGAGATTTAGGACTGCCATAATTAGGCTCTCTCTGTAGTTACCACCGTAATTGGATTAAGTCCGCCGAATTAGGCTCTCTCTAGAATTACCCTTCAAAACATTATGGCAATGGGGTTTAGGTCTGCCATAATTGAGCTCTCTTCGGAATTACCACCGCAGTGGGATTAGGTCCGCCGAATTAAGCTCTCTCCGTAGTTACCCAATTTGCCCGTGTTAACACCACTTCTATAATATAACCATAACTCAAGGAGCGACGAAAACCAAAGGAACTTATACCCAATAAATAGAATGAAGGTACAAAATAACCAAAACCAATATACAGGATGCAACCCATAAGATGCCTCAAGTGCAATGCAATGATACTTATGATACAACTACTCGTATCTTGAAGTACAACTTAACAATAGCATGGTATGAAACTAAACATGACATAATATACAAACCAACATAGCATAAAGTACAAGTCTTTAAAGCATAAGGTACAACTCAGTAAGGCGTGGAGTACGATTATGTAAAGCACAAGCGATAATTCATGTGACATAGATTCAATCTAACGGCATGAATTCTGTTCAGCAATTAATCATTTTCATATACCAATAATTCAACATAATTCATTTAAAATTTATATCTTCAAGTCCCACAATGTGACATGTCACTTATACACTTAGCCAAATTTTGGTAAATATTCAAGTGTCAAATTTAAAATGATAACAGTATTTTAGGAAACCTAGATAAGGCGTTAAGTTCTAATTTTTGAACACCAATTAGATAAAAATATTTTTTTACAACTTTCGTATTTAACACTAAGGTAAGATCCTAGGACAAATGGGTAGTCATTTATTTTAATTAAGAGAAAACTATTAAGCACTTTACAGAGAAAAGTACAGAATTTGGGCTTATGTTGGCCTCAGTTTTGGGACATCACATCAAGGACTATGGGACTGATTTCTGGGTAAGTTTTGGTTTTTATGTTTTGTGCTAAGATTAGTTATTTGGAACAAGTTGATGATATTGTTCATTTTATAAAATGGGTTCAGTCAGCATAAAAATGTTCAGCAGAACTAGTTTTCAATAGAGAATTCAAAAGACCTTTGGGAGACCATCCTAGGGTATTTTGAGCTGATTTTAGGTCAGTAATTAGATTAATATATTATGTACATTTGTCATGAAAACCAAATTTATATTTGGCTATTAAAAACATAGATTTTTGGTCTTACAAAAACATGTGACAGAAAGCTTTGTCAGTCACTAATTCACAATAGTGACTTTGGGATTGTTTTAACCTATCAAGACTTCTTATTTTTGGCTCAGCTTTGGTGAACAATAATATAAATATATTTTCTACAAATTTTATGTTCTCACTCTAACCTAGGGGTTTTACGTCTTCAATCCAGAGTGGTCAAAATCTAACACTCTTTGGTAAAAATGGTGTATCTCGAGTTCTACCCAATAAAATTGCTTCAAACTATTTTTTCATGAAAGATAACGTGAAAATCTAGATCTGGACATAAAAATTGCACTTAGATCATTTTTCTATAATTAGTTATGGTAGTTTAAAGTTCATGGCGAAAAGTTAATATGCCCAGAAAATCAGGGCATTTAGGATTTCGGTAATTTATCTCATGATATGTTTAAATTTAATATCTTTTCTTTGCATGCGTGTAATGTATTCATATATATCAAAGTTCCAGAGCCTATTCAAGCCATTAAACTGAAAAATAATTACATGCAAACACATCCAACACTAGATTTCATATGAACAGTCCTTATCTAACCTCACAACACCATTTTGGATGAGATCTCGGATCTTATTTTTAGGGATGTTTATAAAGATAAATTGAGGGGTGTTTTATAAGAGAATGGTAGAGGGTTTAAGGAATTTACTTACTTGTTTTGAAGATCTAAGAGTAGAGAATGACTGGAAGACTTTGCTTTAGTGTGTCATTGGTCTCCAAAGACCTCCTATTCTTGGATCCTCCTTCTTCTTCTCCTTTCTTCTCTGAAACTTGGAAGAACACTTGTGTTAGCCCAATAGATTTTTAATTTGATTTTTATGATTTTCATAATTTATTTTATAAGAATAAATGATTTTAAATGGATAATATTTTATATTTCCAAAATAAAAGTGTTAAGAAATTTTGAACAATCAAAGTTGACAGCTTAGCCAAAAAAGAATGACTTCTATCTCAAAAGGTTCCAATACTTAAGTATTCTTTGAATAGAATATTTTGTGTTCATCTTAATTGAAAATTAAGTTAAACACTTTTAAGGCAAAGTATACTTGAAGCATATCAAGTGTGTCAATACCAATTGATCAAATGCTTTGACACCCTAACTGTTTTTCAAGTTGATCTTCAGGTACCAAAATGTTAGTGTCGACACAAACTAGTTTTGTGTCAACACAAAAGTGCCGAAGTGCCCAGGACTCATTTTGAGTCGACACAAACCAAATTTGTATAGACCCAAAAGTGATCCTCACTTTTGATTTTCAAAAAGTCGACACAAATAGAAATTGTGTCGACACAAAACAACCGAGACCTCCTACAGATTCTTGGTGTCGACCCCAAGACAAATCGTGTCAACTTAAAAGTCTCGAGCCTACTTGCAGAATTTTGGTATCGACCCGAAGAAGATTTGTGTTGACAAAAAACAACCGAAGGTGAGTGCAAAATATTAGTGTCGACCCCAAAGCACATTTGTGTCGACACAAAAGTACCGAGGCTTCCTGCAGAGATTTAGTGTCTACACCAGAGATAAGTTGAGTCGACACAAAGTTGTTCATCCGGATGATGAAGTTTCAAATGAGTAGACACCTGATTCCATTGTGTCGACCCTAGAACGTTGGAAGGTAAAGTGTAGAATTTGCGTCGACCCCTCAGAAGATTCGTGCCGACCCAACTACTTGAAGAACCTTGCCCTAGACACTTTGTGTCGACACCAAAGCTCTTTGTGTCGACCCTAAAGACGAAAATTCAAAATACGACAGATCTCAACGGTTGAATTTTTAGCATTTATTACCCCCACCTACCTCCAACGATCATGAACTCACAAGAACTTATATATGAAATTACTTCTGAGCATTTAAGAATGTTGGAGACTTGCATTTACTGTTCTATTGCTAAAACCAATATCAAAAATCATCAAGCTCACATTTATTACTGCAACTCCTGTTCTTGTTCCTCATTTTCTCTTTACCCTTTCATTTATTTTAAATCAATCTTGTAAAGAGAGTGAGTGTTCTTCATTTATTACATCTCATTTATTGTATTCAAGTGTGAGTCACCCTCTAACCTTTGAGTGAGTGAATCTTATCAAAGAAGAGTTATAGAGAGATTAGAAAAAAATAGGGGCTTATTTTCATAAGATCTTCTTGAAGCTATAATAGACTTATGAATGTGCCCGTAAATATTCAAATAGTTCAAGAGAAATCTTGAAGCTTGTAAAGGCTTGGAATATGCCTTAAAGTATTCTGAATAGTGAAAATACTTAAGGGAGATCTTGAGGAGTGGACGTAGGCCAGGATAAAGCCGAACCACTATAAATCGTTGGTGTGTGGTTCTATTTCTTTATCCCTCATCTTTTACATTTGCATTGGTTATATATTTGCAAATTTTATTTTATTGCTATATTAAAAGATTTCTGAAAAGGTTTTTAAATTGCTATTTATTTTTTAAAGACCTAATTTGCCCCCCTTGAGTTGCCTAGATCTAACAATTGGTATCAAAGCTTGGGCTCTTACTTTTGACTTAACAGTCTAAGAGTTTTATATGGCAGCCACTAGTATTGGACCTGTCCAATTTGAAGGTCGATCGATCAACAAACCCCATTTGTTCAACAGAACAAACTATAACTATTGGAAGGCTAGAATGAAAATTTATATTCAAACCGTAGACTATGACCTTTTGCGGGTTATCATAAATGGATCTAAAAAGCCCACTAAAACCGTTGAAAGGGTTACTATCCCTAAACCAGAGGCCGAATTGACCGAGACCGACATAAAGGAGATACAAAAAAATACTAAAATCATGAATCTCCTATATTGCTCATTTGACCCAAATGAGTTCAATATGATCTTTACATGTGACACCGTAAAAGAAATATGAGATAGATTCGAAGTTACTAATTAGGGTACCAATCAAGTGAAAGAGTCAAAAATCAGTTTGGTTGTACATAATTATGAATTATTTAAGATAAACACGATGAAACAATTTCTGATATGTTTACTTAGTTCACTGATATTATTTACGGATTGAAATCTCTTGGCAAATTTTACACTAATGTAGAAATAATTAGAAAAATTCTGAGGTGTATGCCAAAAAGTTGGGAAGCTAAGGTCACAACCATTCAAGAAGCCAATGACCTCAACAAACTAAGTTTAGAAGAATTTCTTGGTTCTCTCATGACCCATGAGATGAACATCAAGATGGATGAAGAGGAAGACAATAAAAAAAAGAAAGGTATTGGCTTCAAGTCCTCAACTCCTGAAGAAGAATTTGAGGAAAACTCCTCATGTGATGAAAATGAAGACATGGCCTTCATTACAAGGAAGTTCACGAAGTTTCTTAGAAATAAGAAACAAGGAGGAAAGAATTTCTTCAAGAAGGAAGGATACAAGGAAGAGCCAAATAAGTTCAAATGTGACTTCAGCAGATTCAAAGCAAAAACAAGAAAGATAAAATTATCTGCTATGAGTGCAAAAAACCTGGACACATCAAAGCTTAATGTCCTCAGCTCAAGAAGCAATTCAAAAAAGGCTTCAACAAAGTCAAAATTGCAGCATGGGACGAAAGCGATGACGGTAGCTCTGAGGATGAAAAGAAAAAAAATAAAGTTGCCAATCTATGCCTTATGGCCAAAGAAAATGATGAGGTAACTACTAAATCTTTTTCATTAGAGTAACTGCAAAATGCTTTTAAAGATTTACATGATGCGTTGAGAAAATTAGGTGCAAAGAATTCTATTTTGAAAAGGTTAGTTCTTTCCTCCTCAACTGAAATTGTAACTTTAAAAAATAAAAAATCTCTCTTGCTAAAGTAAGTTTCTCTTCTAAAAGATAAAAATAGAGTTTTAAGTGAAAAAGTTGAGGATCTCACAAAAACCGTTTATAAGTTTACTCAAGGAAAGAAAAATTTGGATAAACTTCTTGGGATGCAAAAATGTATTTTTGATAAAGCTGAAATTGGTTACAAATCCAAGAAGAAACAAAAATTCTTGAGTAACATATTTGTCAAGGCATCATCGAATCATTTAAATGTTACATGTTTTCTCTGTTATGAGCATGGACACATTGTCACACACTGTTCATACAGAAAATCTCATGATGATTCTGTCAAAAAGGCTTGGGTTCCTAAAGGAACACATTCTCAAGAAACTAACATCAAAGGAACCTAAAAAATTTGGGTACCAAAAATCAAAACTTGATTCTCCTTGAGGCGTGTCTCAAATCCTCATTCAAGAAGGGATGTGGTACCTCGATAATGCTTGCTCACGACATATGACAGGCCACAAATTGATGTTTGCATTTCTCAAGCTAAAAGATGGTGGATTTGTGAATTTTGGAGACAATAGCAAAGAAAAAATTATAGGAATTAGCTGTATTGGTAAAATTTCTTCTCCCTCAATTGAAAATATTTTGCTTGTTGATGGTTTGAAACATAACCTTCTTAGCATAAGCTAACTTTGTGAAAAAGGCTACAAAGTTGTGTTTGATCATGCTAAGTGTGTTATTAAAGATTCAACCAATAACAAAGTTATTCTTGAAGGTCGTAGGCATGAAAATGTTTATACATTTACTCTAAATGATCTTTCTAAGAATGACATCAAGTGCTTAGCCGCCTTGGGTGATAATAGTTGGTTATGGCATAGAAGCCTTGGACATGCACACATGAACTTGATTTCTTAATTTTTAAAAAATGAATTAGTGATTAGGTTACTCTTAATCAAATTTGAAAAAGATAAAGTGTGTGATTCATGCCAACAAGGCGAACAAATTAGAAGTTCTTTTCATTCTAAAAATGAGACTTCAACTTCTAGGCTATTATAACTATTGCATATGGACTTATTTGGTCTAACAAGGACTTTAAGCCTCGGAGGCAAGAGATATGCCTTTGTTGTTGTTGATGATTTCACTAGATACACTTGGGTGCTATTCTTAGCTCATAAGGATGAAGCCTTTGTCTCTTTTTCAAAATTGTCTCGAAGAGTTCGAAATAAAAAAAAAGTTTTCAAATCACAAGTATCCGAAGTGATCATGGTAGAGAATTTGAAAACAAAGACTTTGAAAATTTTTGTGATGAAAATGGTATTAACTAAAACTTCTCAGCTCTTATAACCTTTTAACAAAATGGAGTTGCTAAGAGGAAAAAATAGGACATTGGATGAAATTGCTAGAACCATACTCTGTGAAAATAATCTACCACGATACTTTTGGGCCAAAGCTGTCAACACAGCTTATTTTATCATAAACAGAGCTATAATAAGAGTATCTTTCAAGAAAACTCCATATGAGCTATGGAATGGAAGAAAACCTAATATCAGCTATTTTTGTGCCTTTAGGTGCAAGTATTTTATTTTAAACAACAATTAAGAACTTTTGGACAAGTTCGATGCAAAATCTGATGAAAGTATTTTTTTAGGATATTCTATATCTAGCAAAGCGTATAGAATTTTCAACAAAAGGAACCTAGTTGTTGAAGAATCTATACATATTTTCGTGAAGATAACCTTTTAGATTTAGAAAAACGTGTTGAAAATATCTTCATCAAAGATAAGAAAGAGCCAAATCAAGAGAAAGCTTCAAATTCACAGCATAATGCAGTTCAATAGATTGCAGAATTTGAAAATGCTGAAAATTTTGATTTGCCAAAAGAGTGGAGATATGCTCATGGTCACCCAAAAGATTTAATCATTGGTGATTCATCTCAAGGTATCAAAACTCGCTCATCTCTACATAATGTTTGTAGTAACTTAGCATTCTTTTCCTAGACTGAACCAAAATATTTTGAGAAAGCCGAAAATGATGAATTTTGGATCTTAGCTATCTAAGAAGAGTTAAACCAATTTAAAAGAAACAAAGTTTGGACTTTAGTCCCAAGACCTCAAGAACACTCTATTATTGGTATAAAATGGGTTTTTAAAAATAAAATAGATAAAATAGAGTAGTTCTTAGGAACAAAACTCGATTGGTAACCCAAGGTTACAATCAAGAATAAGGTATCGATTTTGATGAGACTTTTGCTCATGTGGCTAGGTTTGAAGCCATTAGGATGTTGCTTGCTTTTGCATGCTTTAAAAACTTCAAACTCTATCAAATGGATGTCAAGAGTGCC